>VWZN01005438.1:7709-24978 GCA_013396955.1 Regulus satrapa | reverse complement strand
TGTCCCGCATCCCCCTCGTGTCCCGCGTCCCCCCCGGCTCCCGCATCCCCCGGGAATGGGCCAGAGCTGCCCTGAGGGGGGCGAGAGCTCCCGCGGCTCCGGCCGTGCCTCATCCCCGAGCCCTGCCCGGGCACAGCCTGGGCTCTGTCGGTAATAACTAAACCCGCTCCTGGGCGTCCTCACCTGTCCTCGCTGAGGGGTTTTTTTTTTGCCCCAGAGCCGCGTGTGAGCCGTGCAGCGCTGGCTGAGGATGGGGTGGATCCAGATGTGAACGATCTCCGGGCTGGTTTTCTCTCCCAGCCGTCAGGTTCCCTCTGTGCCAATAGAATATTGACGTTTTCAGGCTGTGGTTTTTTTATTTCTGAAGCTCCCGTCAAGGGGATGTTCCCTGTGCGGGCTGGTGCTGGGGAATGGGAGAAATGCGAGGAGGAAAGCGCTGCTGGAGTTTTAGGAATAACTTTGGGTGTTTGTGGAGTGGAATCCAGAGCAGTGCCTGGGCACGGGGGCTCCGGGCTCTTCACCTGCTCTCTGCCCATCTGGTGGGATGTGCTGCTCTTTGCTCTGGCTTTTATTGATTTCTGAAGTTCTGTCACTTCTTTGGGCCAGCAAATTTTCTCCAAGTATCTTGAGGGGCAAAGTTAGCAAAATAATATTTTCTCTGCTGAAAGCAGCTGAGTTTGAGGACCCCAAATTCCCCCAGATTGCTGAAGTATCATTTAAGAAAATGTTTTGAGATCCCTTTGTACAATTTGTAGGTGTCAGAATTTGACTGCTGTGGCTATTTGAGAATAAAATCATGTGTCAAATATTCCTCGATTTCCTGACATTATAAAAATACAATACAGCAATTTCAGTGATGAAGAATCATTCAGATCCTTCCTCTACTCCGTTTGCAATGGCAGAGCAGAACTTTGTTTCTTCCTCTGCCGTTCCCTGTAGCGTTTTGGGGGATTGAAAGGAGGTGTGGGAATGGGATTTCTGTTTGAACTGGCGCTCCTTGGGCACGCCGGGTGTTCCTGGTGGCTTTGCAGGGGTGGCTCTTGCACACTGGGAGCTTCCAGTGACATTCCCAAAGAGCGGTGACATTCCCGTCGGTGTTTCACGGGACGGGGCTTTGGGGGCTCAGCTTTGGGTTTCCTCGGCTGGAGGGAGACGGTGCCCAGGATTTTAGGGGTCCTTAAAGCAAATTTCACGAGCTGCTGTTGCGAAATCCTTTTCTGTTAAATGACTTTGGAGGAGGAGCTGCACGGAGACTTCTGGTTTCCTCTGAAAATCGTCACCCTTACCTGTCTAATCATAAAAAAAAAGAGTGGTGCTTGTACAGATTGAGACAATCATCATTCTCCGGACAATAATAATTCTCTTTGCTCCTCTCGTCAGTGCCCTGTGACAGCAAAATTCTTCCCTCGCCCCAAAGAGAGCACCTGCTTTCAGCTCATTCGAATTAAATTCAGCTGTCAGAGCAGTTTCACCCGGTGCTTCTTGTCAGAGCTTCAGAGCTGCAGCTTGAGGTTTTTCCTCAGAACTTCTCTCTGAATTCTGACAGGTAAATGCCACTCTCTGTCTCACAGGCAGCCATTCCAGGGGGAAATTCCTGATTTTCCAGCTAAATAAAGTTCAGTCATGGGATTTAACACTCACGTCCCCAGAGGCTGTGAGGTGCAGGACAGATTTCCATCTCCTTGCAATCCTTGCTAAATTAACCCTAATGAACCCAAAATATCCCAGAGCAAGCAGAGCTGAATTAAACTCAAACCTCATCTTTCTGACGGGAAATATTTCATCTCTTATTCCTGTGAGCAGAACTTCACACCAGTGAGAGGGAAAGGTCAGCAAAACCCTCTGTGCTTTTTCTCTCTGGCGTGGTTTTATTGGTTTCAGTGTTTCTTGCAGCGCTGTTCTGAGTCTTTCACGGGGACAGTGAGGTAGAGAAGCCAATAAGCAGAGGGCAGGCTGTGGTTTAGCACCCCAGAAATCATCGGGGATTTCTGCAGCACTGGAAATTTATTGTCATTTTTGCTGCTGCCTGGATTTTGGGGCCCTGCTTTACCCTGGGCCCTGCTTTACTTGGGACGCTTTGAGGGGTGCAAAACGTGGATTTTTCCTTTATAAAAGTTAAACCAGGGTTTGAGGACAGGTAAAGCTGCGTCTGTTGCAGGTTTGTAATGAATTCCTTCCTCTTGAAGTGGTCGATGTTTGCAGAGGACGTTGTGGAGCTGCACCCTGGGCTGGGGCAGGTTTTGCCCTGTGCTGGGAAGGACACGCGGAGCCGCCGTGGGTTTGTTTTGAGGAGGAGCCCTTGGAGAACAGCTCATTCCAACCTCCTGCCGTGGCAGGGTCACCTCCAGGCTGCTCCCAGCCCTGCCTTGGGCACTGCTGGGGCACCCCCAGCTGCTCTGGGCACCCTCCCAGGGAGGACTCTGTCCCCTGCAGCCCTGCCAGGTGGCACAGGGAGCCTCTCCCCTTTTCTCATCCCTTGGCCGTGCTCTCTGCAGCTCCTTCAGGCTCTGCAAAGGCCCAGTGGGGTGACCCTGGAGCTGCTCTTTTCCAGGCTGGGCCATCCCCGCTCTCCCAGCCTTTCCTCACAGCAGGGCTGCTCCATCCGTCGGCGTTCCTGCACTTTTCTCCCTCCAGAGCCCTGCAGGGTTTTTTTTTTTGGGGGAGCCCTCAGAGCAGTGAGGGTGCAGGAGCAGAGCTCTGCTCTTGCTGGGCTCTCGCCGTGCTGTGGGGAAAAATCAATGACTCACATTTCCACAGAAAGAAATGTAATTTCCAGTCTCATAGCAACTGTCCTTTCAACACTTCCAAACCTTCTGTGACAAAATGTTTAACACTCACCCATCAGCTCTGAATGCTCCAGGCTGGTCCGCCCACTCCCCCCCAGCTGAAATCTGCTTTTGTGCACCCCTGAATCCCCCAGAATCCGAGGGGGGATGCTGGCAAGACGCTGAACGGTTAAATATAAAACCTTAGACATGAGAGAAGTGTTGCTGACTGCATTACATCAAGACAGAGTGACTCTTAAAATTCAAAGCTGCGTTCTCTTCGCTTTGATTTGAGTCCCTGGTTTGTTTTTATACACCTTCAGATGGTTTAAAATAGGTTTGGCTGGTGGCTTGGCTAAAATATTTTTGGAAATCATCTTACTTAGAGAGAGAAAGATATTCTTCAGGATAAAGAATCTCGTTTTTTTCTTCCTGGATCTTCCTTCAAACTGGAGGAGAGCAGGGTTAGACGGGGTATTAGGAATGAGGATCTCCTTACTAACTGGGTTTAATTGCTTTTCTCCCAGCTGATGATGGAAGAGGTGCACAAGGGTGGCAGCAGCAGCAGCTCCTCTGTTCCGTCCCAGCCCTCGGCCGTACAAGGTACAACCCTGCAGGCAGCTCAGCTCTCTCATATTGCTCAACAGGTAAAGCCTGGGCTGGATCTCAGCACGCATTTCAGCCTGGTAGGAGCCCAGCTTTTCTGGGCTACAGACTGCAGGCTCGTCCTTAGCACTCAGAGAAGGAGAAAAAACAAACAGAAAAAGGCTAAGGAAAATGTGTTTGTTTGATGGTGGATGGCAGAAAATGAATTTTCAAGTGTTAAAAAGCCAATTTGTGGGTTTGTACAATGCAGAAGTGCAGCTCAGATTTGGGGTTAGTCGACCACGGGAGGCCTGGTTTAATTTTTTTCATTAGAAAAAGCATTTCCAGCTCCTTTTGTAGTTGCAGCAATCCCGGGTGCTCAGCACCATGGAAACACTTGGATTTTAGCCCAATTTGAGCATATTTAATCTAATGAACCATACTGAACTTGAAAATTGGAGATTCTTCCTCTAAGGTGACATCTCTGTGGGAGCTTTAACCTGAATCCCTTAGAACTGGTGGAAGTGAATCCTTCCAGGAGGGTTTTCATGGCAAAAAAACGACGTCCTGCACCTCATCCACTGCTTATCCTGGGGAGGCAGTTGGGATTTCGATGCAAAATTTAAGATATAGGAGAGGAGAGAATATCAGCAGGTGTCCTGGGGTTTGTTTCCAGGCTCATTTCTTCATCTGTTTTTATAGAAAGTTCTGATTGTCCCTTAATATTGCGATTAAATATAAAATACATATAAATATAACATTTTGCGATACAAAAGTAGCATTAAATGGAAATTCATCTGCGTGTGTTTTAACGTTCCCTTCATCTTCTCGTGTACTTCAGGTTAATAAAAGTAGCCAAGAAATTTCATGAAAAAAAGTGGTTATTTACTTCAAATCTACATGTGGAACCTGAACTGGTTTTGTTTTGTGGACATAGGGAAATGTGAACAATATAAATTGAATTCAAGTGCAGAAACTCACACGAGTTCAACATCAAAACTGCAAACCCCCCTGGGAAGCTGAAGCATTTATTTTTAATGTGTTACATAATATCACATATTTGATGCCACTTTTGATTTTTCTTCGACCAAAGGAAATAACAAACTTTTTCACATGCAGATAATCTCTAAAAAAACATCTTTTAAAGGTGTTTCCGTGACTTCATTAGAATTAAAATAAGCTGCTAATTAACAGGGGCTGCGCAGCGCGTGGCACCGAGGTTCTCACTGCTGGTTTTTGTTTGTTTTTTTTTTTTTTTTGCTCCGTTGCAGATGTCTCTCCGAGGTTCTGCTCCCCTCACCGTGGTTCAGCTTCCTGGAGAGCAGGTGCAGGTGCAGGGAGTCATTCAGACAGCCCAGTCCTCCTCGGTGATCCACTCCCCTCAGGTGCAAACCGTGCAGGTAACTCCAGAGCGCCTCCAACCACCCCCACCTGCTGCAGGGAGGGCTGAGAAGGTGCTCAGAGGCTGCTCTGAGCCAGCTGGAGGAGAAGTGAGCAGTGCAGGGACAGTCCTGTGGGATCCCTCACGTGGGTTTGAAACTCCTCCTTGTGGGAAGTCGCATCTCTGATGTCCCCTCCCTTTATTGGAAAATCCAGCTCTGGAGTTGGTGCCTTGGCCCTCAGGTGGGCTCTGACACCCAAAGGAATGACAGAATAATTCAGCACTGGATTCCAAGGAGTGTTTGGCAAAGGAATGACAGAATAATTCAGCACTGGATTCCAAGGAGTGTTTGGCAAAGGAATGACAGAATAATTCAGCACTGGATTCCAAGGAGTGTTTGGCAAAGGAATGACAGAATAATTCAGCACTGGATTCCAAGGAGAGTTTGGGAAGGGTGGAGCTGCTGGAACTCCCTCTCGGTGGTACCCGAGTCTCTGCTTGTGTCTCTCGCTCGCTGGCCGTGTGATTTTTGTAGCAGTCCCTTCCAAGAGGGAGTTCCAGTGTCTGCTCCTGCTGCAGAGCCCTTGGGGGCCTGGAGTTCACTGGGAAACCACTGCCCTGGCAGCCAGGGGAGGGAGGAGCTGCCCTAAAACCCCGGAGTTTGTCCCTGATCCTTGTCCCACGCTGCTCGTGGCACGGTGCATGGGAAGCAAAGCTGGCAGGGATTTGTGGTGGGGGGAGAGAAAAGGTTCAACACGAGCAGGTTTTTATTCCCCTGCTGCCCCATCTGGGCAGTTCAGTGAGAGAGGCTTTGCCCAGAGCTCTGTGCTTTGTTACAAGATAAGAACAAATAAATGTTTTGTTCACTAATAAGGAGCATCAGAGACAAAAAAAAACCCACTTTGAACTGGATGAGCACACAGTGGAATCAAGAAAATTCCAGATAGTACTTTGCATATTTACTCCCTGATACGCTGCTGCTTTAAACGTTACTTTCACTGGACTTTTCTCACCAACAAACCCCAGTGCTCCTCTCGTAGGTAAAAGATTCCAGGTGCTCTCTGTGTTTGCCTTTCTCACCAGGTATCTTCCTTGTCTGAGAGTGAGGATTCTCAGGACTCCTCCGACAGCATTGGCTCCTCACAGAAGGCTCGGGGCATCTTGGCTCGTCGTCCATCCTACAGGTATGGCAGTGAGACACTTGGTGGATTTATTTGAAACCAAACCAGCCTCTTCCCGTGGTTTTCAATATCCTGCTGCCCTCCAGGTTGTTTCCTTTCCCTCGAAACGTGCGGCGAATTCGTGCACTGAACTCGCTGCTGTGAGGAAACTTTGACTCCTCGAACTGGAGATTTTGTGCAGGGCAAAACTTTCACCAGCTGTAATTTTACTCAGTTGTGTCGTTCTACTCAAGGGAGAAGTGCAGACAAAATATCAGACTCCTTTTTATTTTATTTTTTTTTTTCCACAGAAAAATTTTGAAAGATCTTTCTTCTGAAGACACACGGGATAGAAAAGGAGATGAGGAAAGTCCTGGGGTCTCCACTGTCACCTCCATGTCCGTTCCCACACCCATCTACCAGACAAGCACTGGACAGTACAGTAAGTTACCCAAAATATCCTCACAGCTTTTCTTCAACTTGCCTCAAAATCCAGATTTCCTTAAATATTTGAGTGAGATGAGGGACAGAAATTGGTTTATTATCTAGTTGTCAATAAAGTACATAGAAGTAACTAATACCTACAGGCTTTAGATAAACTTAAGTGCTTTGTAATTTTAATTTTTTGCACATTAATGCATTTAAGGGTGTTGGTATGGAGCATGAACCAGTGTTCTTTGCTGGATTTAACCCGTGTCAGTGAAGACACCTATATATATATATATGTATAATATATCATAGGCCACCCTAAAAGGCTCCTGTGGTATCAGAGAGGTACAAAAAATGAGGATTTGTTCCTTTGATGTCCCCACTTGGTGTTTGTGGTGCTCCTCCATCCTGGGAGGTGCTGAGGCCCTGGCACAGGGTGCCCAGAGCAGCTGCGGGTGCCCTGGATCCCTGGCAGTGCCCGAGGGCAGGGCTGGGAGCACCTGGGACAGGGGGAAGGTGTCCCTGCCACGGCAGGGGTGGCACTGGCTGAGTTTAAGGTCCCACCCCACCCAAGCCGTGCCGGGATTCTGCGATGCCCCTGCATTTTCACACTGCCCAGCCCCAAATCCCGCCGTGCCTGTGCCTTCCCCGCAGTCGCCATCGCAGCCAACGGGCTCCAGCTGGCGGCGCCGGGCCCCGACGGCGTGCAGGGCCTGCAGGCTCTGACCATGGCCAACGCCGGCGCCTCGCAGCCCGGGACCACCATCCTGCAGTACGCGCAGACCTCGGACGGGCAGCAGATCCTGGTGCCCAGCAACCAGGTGGTGGTGCAGAGTGAGTAGAGCCAGACCTGGGAAATGTGACCCAGACGTGGGAAAGGGTGGCCCAGACACGAGAAATGGTGGCCCAGACCTGGGAGAGGGTGACCCAGACCTGGGAGAGGGTGACCCAGACCTGGGAGAGGTTGGCCCAGACCTGGGAGAGGTTGGCCCAGACCTGGGAGAGGGTGGCCCAGACACGAGAAATGGTGGCCCAGACGTGGGACATGTGACCCAGACGTGGGAAGTGTGTCCCAGACGTGGGAAGTGTGTCCCAGACGTGGGGAAGGGTGTCCCAGACGTGGGGAAGGGTGTCCCAGACGTGGGGAAGGGTGTCCCAGACGTGGGCAAGGGTGGCCCAGACGTGGGACATGTGGCCCAGACACGAGAAATGGTGGCCCAGACACGAAAAATGGTGGCCCAGACATGAGAAATGGTGGCCCAGACGTGGGACACGGTGGCCCAGACGTGGGGGCAGTGCCGGGCCCGCCGTGGCTCTGCTGACGCCGCCGCTCTCCTGTCCCCTAGCTGCCTCCGGGGACATGCAGACCTACCAGATCCGCACCACGCCCACCAGCTCCTCCCTGCCCCAGGCCGTGGTGATGACCTCCCCCGTGACTCTGAGCTCGCAGACCAGCAAGACGGATGATCCCCAGCTGAAACGGGAGATCAGGCTGATGAAGAACAGGTACGGGGGCACCCGAGCTGCCAGGCTCCGTGCGCTGGGCTTGGCAAAGACCTCCGGGAGCAGAAAGTCCTGGAACCCGTGACGGATCCTGCAGCAGAGCACCGAGTGCCACGTCCAGGCCAGACCTCCCTGGGCAGCCCCTTCCAAGGCCTGCCCATCCTTTCCATGAAGAAATTCCTGCTGATGCCCGAGCTGAACCTCCCCTGGCACAGCTTGAGGCCGTGTCCTCTTGTGCTTCTCTGTTCCCTGGGAACAGAGCCCCACTCCCTTTGCTGCCCCTCCTGTCAGGGAGCTGTGGAGAAGGGAGAAGGTTCCTCTGAGCCTCCTTTTCTCCAGGCTGAGTCCCCCCTGCCCCTGCCCCGGCTCCGTTTCCAGCTGATGTGCTCCTGCCTCTGCGGGTTTCTCCTGCAGTGAGGGTCCAGCACAGGGGGCACTCCCTGCCCTGCTCCTGTGCCAGGGCTGGCACAGCCCAGGAGCCCTCGGCCTCACCTGAGCACACCTGGGCGTGTGGGACACTGTGGCCCAGACGTGGGAAATGTGGCCCAGACGTGGGAAATGGTGGCCCAGATGTGGAAATTGTGGCCCAGACGTGGAAATGGTGTCCCAGACGTGGGAAAGGGTGTCCCAGACGTGGGAAATGTGGCCCAGACGTGGGAAATGTGACCCAGACGTGGGAAATGGTGGCCCAGACATGGGAAATAGTGACCTAGACATGGGAAATGGTGGCCCAGACGTGGGAAATGGTGGCCCAGACGTGGGAAAGGGTGGCCCAGAGGTGGCCCAGACGTGGGAAAGGGTGGCCCAGACGTGGGAAATGGTGGCCCAGATGTGGAAATGGTGGCCCAGACGGGGGAAATTGGGATCCAGAGATGCTCCCAGTGTGGAGAAACCAAACCTGGGTTCCCCCTGCAGCCGTGTCTCACCAGATCCTGCTGAGCTCCCTGCTCTTCTCAGCAGCTCTGGCGTGGTTTTTGTTCCTCACTGCACTTCCAGCTCTCTCATATTGGTCAGTTTTGTGACATAAAATACGTCTCGTGCCTAAAATCAAGAATTCTGCTTCTGTGTTGCAGAGAAGCTGCCCGGGAATGCCGTAGGAAGAAGAAGGAGTACGTGAAATGTTTGGAAAATCGAGTGGCAGTCCTGGAAAATCAGAACAAAACTCTAATTGAAGAGCTAAAAACTTTGAAAGATCTTTACTGTCATAAAAGTGTGTAAGAAGAGAAGGTAAAAACCTTTTTGGGGACTGGAGAAATATCAGAGGAGAAATTTTTTTTTTTTTTTTTTATACTGAATTTTTTTAACTAGATGAAAGGTCAAAAAATGAAACTTTTCTACCTAGATTTCACAGCTCAAAGACTCCATAGATTTTCTTTACAACGTGTCGGTGACAAAGTACAAACAGGAAACAAGAAAACCTCACCAAAATTCCTGCTGGCACAACTGGAAACGGATAAATTCAAGATTGCAGCTACAGTGGAAGGACAGTGTGGCGAGGCAGGTGATGAGAATTTCTTTGAAAATTCCTCTGGATACCTCTAATAAGGGAGGCAAAATTTGGTTACAAAGAAAACACGGGATGAAACAGAATCCTTGCCATAGCTGACATTTATTAGTAACCTTTATAACCAGTGTATGTTTTGAGTTCTTACTCTTTTTCAAGCCTTTTTCCTTCAGTTATTTGTTTGTAAATATTTTTTTTTTAACCTGTAAGTTGGTATTTACAGGTGCAGATGATAAAAAAAGCTGATACTTTGCTCGAGGTATAAATTATGTTTTTACTCTTTCTCAGATGACAATTTAAAAAGTTGGGATGATTTTTTTTTGGGGGGGTTTTTTTTCATGTTTGCCGTGTTTATCAGATTGGGGAAGGCCTGGTCCTGGAAATGTCTGAGGCACAGAAAATCGTCTGGATTTTCTTAGAGAATTCAGCACATCAGTCATTTTAAAAGCACAGTGTGAGGGACAAAAAGTTCTGAAAGAATTTCTGAGATTAAACTTGAGAAAGTTTTTAATTTCGCGAGAGTTTGTTCTCAGTTCTGGGCATGAGAAAACATCAATCATTGAAAATTCAATTTTGTGCTGATCATATCTACAATTAAACACTCAGTGCTTGTCCTGGCCGGGAATTCTCCCGGGCTTTGCAACACAAAACCAAATAGAAGGAAATGGATGGAGTAAAAAATGGAGGATCTATACCAAAGGGTTACGAGGTTCTAATCTCTGGTTTATTGCTGGAAGAAGTGCAAAATTACAATTTCCAGCCTAATTTTGTAAGGTAGGTACTATTTTGCAAAGTAATGGTGTCTTTGTAAGCAAATACTTTATTGCAAACAGGGAGATGGTTGGTATATTTTGTAGCTAAATTGTGATCTTTACAAAACCTGAAATTGAGTTTCTATACGTATTTTGACAGTTTATATCTTTCATTTTAGTAACCAAATGAAATATTTTGTGAACCAGATTTTCAAGGATATATTTTTATGGATAGTACAAAGTCAAATGAGATCCTCTTTGGTGTAGGAGATACTTGAATTAATTTTGTACGTCTGTAGGCAACTTGCAGAAAAAAAAAATGGATCCTAAAGAGTATTGGGGGGGACAAAAAGAGGAAAAAAAAAAAAAATTAGGGTTTTTTACTCCCCAGAGTTGACAATATCTGCACATCAGATCTCCCAGTGGCAGAGAGTCTGGTTTGTACAGTTTTCATTTGTTTCAGGTGAAAATCCAAAGTTTGCCGTGGTCGGGACTCCTTTAGCTGGGGAAGCTCCCGGAGCTGCCCGGCTGTGGGCAGAGCCCCGGGCAGGATGGGACCCTGCCCAGCCTGGGGCAGGTGCTGGGGTGGCTGCAGCACTCCTGGCGTGAGTAATGAACCATTCCCCGAGCTGGGGTTGGATCCTGCTCCCAAGGGAACTCCCCGGGGGCTCTGCTGTGCCCCCGTCCCTGGCTGCGGGTCCAAGCTGTGCTCTCTCCCAAAGCTCATCCCCTGCTCTGGATGTGACTCCTTTGGGAATTCATGGACTCGTAGCAAGCCGAGCTCTTGGCCGTGAGGAATTCCTGGCCGTGCTTTCCTGATTACTGGGCTAGAAAAGGATTTTTAATTTTTTTTCCCCAAAGTTCCCCAGTGTGTGATTGTTGTGGGCGCGAGTCCCGGTGCATTTCCTTGAGGCCAGGCTGGACGGTGACTCCTGGTTGCCGTCGTGTCAGCAAAAAGCTCCTGTGACACGTCAGAAATGAGGCTGGGAGAGTCCCAGACGGGGAGGGAGCTGCTCCTGCAGAGGTCTCGGTGTTTCTGTGGTGGGGTTTTCATTTCACTGGGGCTGGACCAGGCTCCTCAGAGAGCTGGGCCTTTCCTCAGCTCTCGGGAACCTAGCCTGAGCTGCAGCTCTGAACTGCTTTGGGAGCTCTGTGCCAGCTGATCCTCGCTGTGTTCTCTTTTTATCCTTTTTGTAGTACGGAACAACAATAAACAAAAACTGTCAGGTAAAAAGCTGGTGGCCAGTTCTTGTATCCAGCAAGGGAAGCACCTGTCCTGCCAGACACACCAGGAGTCAAATTTTACACTCTTAAAATAATGTGTTGGGAAGAACAACTGATTTTTCATCATGGGAATATTAAACAGTAACACAAATTCGCTCTTTAAGCACTGATCAAGAAGTTCTTAGTTTGGATTTGCTTTCAAATCTCGATTTTAAAGAGTAAAATCTCATTCCTAAGGGTAAGAGATGCAGCAGCTGATGCTGTTCTGCTGGTTGGTTCCAAACAGTCCGTGCTTTCCATGAATTGTAAATATTTGTTGAAACTATTAATGGTTGCAAATTTTGATCTTGGTAAATAAAAGTCGCTAAAATATTACAAATCTGATGGTCCCTATTTATTTTTAACGGAGTTAGAGCTGCAGTGGTGGTGAGCAGGTGTGAATACCTGTGTGGGACAGGGTCATGTAACAGCCAGGAATAAATAACATAGTGGATTAAATGGCACCTGTATACACCTGCCAGTGCTAAAAATCGTGAGTGCAGAATTCCTGCAGGGGTTGTTTGTTTTTTTTTTTACCTTATTAGTTTTCAATAAGCGGAGCCACACTTAAGGTTTAGCTAATTAAATGGTTAATTAAAACCTTAGCGTGCTCTGCCGGTTTTTACCCGGCAGAGGGAGCATCTGCCATCCCCACTGAGTGTGTTTAACCTTCTGCTGGCTGCAAGAGCACAGAGACAGAGCGGGCAGAAAGTGTTTCCAGTCCGTAACATTTTGATATTCCATTTTCCTTATCAGCTCCGGAGGCTGTTACAGTTTCCTCTCCTGTCAGTGTGGATATCAGAGGCAGGAAACCAAAAAAAAAGCACAATGGCAAACATGACTCCTAAAAAGTAAGTGCACATCCTTTGGCTCTTGGTTTTATTGTGAGTCAGGAGGGAGCTGCTTTTTCCAAGCTTTTCCACGAGAGACCTCCCCCACGAGGACGACGCTTCTGCTCCTCTACAAAATCTGCGCCAGCACCGTGTGTAGCAGGGTGAGGAGGAGGGTGAGCGCAGCGCTCACGGGCTCGTCCCAAGCCTCGTCAACCAACAGGAGTTTTGCTTTTATCCATTTTCTGTACTGGGACAGGCGCACGTAGATGCCGGGGTAGCGGGGGCGGCCGCAGCCCACCCCGAAGCTGGCGATGCCGATGAGGTAATACCTGTCAGTGTCAGGGTGGTAACACACCAGCGGGCCCCCGCTGTCCCCCTGCAAAGGAACACCACAGAAAGCAGCAGCAGGTGAGGGTTTCCTTCCAGGGAACAAGGCAGGCAGTCACCAGTCTGGTTTTTGGGTTTATTTTAAGCGGCTCAGTTAATCCGGACAGTCACAACGACAGAGACGTGTGAGCGCGTGGACGGCCCAAGGGGAGTCTGGTGTTGCTGAAAGACACAGGAGCAGCACCCCTGAGGTTGGAAAGGTTCCCCAGGACCATCAGGTCCAACCTCTGCCTGATCCCCATCCTGTCACCCAGAGCAGAGCAGCGAGTGCCACCTCCGGGGATGGGCACTCCCCGGGCAGCCCCTTCCAAGGCCTGACCCCCCTTTCCACGGAGAAATTCCTCCTGATTCTGGGCACTGACCACAGCCCCGGGCCTGCACTGCTTCCCTGTCCTTTAACTCAGGTTCTCTTGTTTTCTCTCTGCACCTTTTCATGCCTAAACCTTCACTCCTCAACTGGGGAATCCACACGGTGTGGAAGCACCAAGAGAGAGTGAGGAACACACGTCCTGTGTCTGGGCTGTGTCACCTGCCCGGGGAAAACTGCTGAGAGAAGCAGGACGGGTATCAGAGCACTCAGGATACATGATGGGGTTTAATTAGAAATGTCTCCGTGTCCCAGCTGGTGCTGCAGCTTCTGCCAGTGACTCTTCTGAGAAAGAGGTGGTGATTGCTCAGGATTTAAAGGAAAATCATGCACATCCCTGAGCCACTTATCCCAGAGCCTTACCTGTGTCCAGTGCTGCCCTCCAGCATAAGAACTTGTGAGACACACCTGTGCTACATGCATACATATGGTACAGCGGCCAATGTTTCATATAATTTAATTTAATATGTTGCATTCTTTATCCTTCCTCTCCCTTCACCTATTCCTGTCATCTTTCCAGTATCACCTAATCCTTCGTGCACATATTTGTGCTTCGAAATCCCCATCCCCACCCCCCCTTTCCATGCCGCTCCCTTTGCATTTGGCACCGTTTCCCGCTGAGCCTTTCTGCCCTCCTAATTAATTAGGCTACAAATCACCGCGCTGCCGAGCCTGTGGCGTGGGAGTCGCAGCCAGGCAGGTGGGGCAGAGCTCCCTCCTCACCTGGCAGGTGTCGGTGCCTCCGGCCCAGACGCCGGCGCAGAGCGTTTTGCTGTTCATCAGCCCCGCGTAGCCCTCGGAGCTGTTGCACAGGCTGGAAGGGAGGATTTCCACTTGGGCTTGTTGTAGCACGGGGGAGATTTTACCTTGAATGGAGACAGAATTTAGAGAGGTGAGATTGGCTGCGGTGTGGAGCGGTTTTACTGGGGGGTTTTGGTTTGGTTTCGTCAGCCTAGGTGTGTTCCTGGACGCGTTTAGACGTGAATATGACACAGACCCAGCCCGTTCCCAGTGGATTGCAAGTGGGGTGGGTTCAAGGTTTTGGGTTTGATGCAGATTTTGCAATTCTTCCTCAGAAGTGTCAGTGATAACACACCTGCCTTGCTCAAAGTGTCAGAGGTGACTTAGCAAACAGGCTGACCCGAAAACCTCCACACACGGCACCAACTGGTGTTGAATTGTGCTCAGTGGGAGTAAAGATGTAATTGGAGGGGGTGCAGTCATTCATGAATCCCACGGGAACCCCCTTGGGTCACAATCCGTGGCATCAGAATTGTAGCTTTTCAATAAGACTCATCATGTTTCCAGTAGCATGTTGACCTGCACCACAAATCTGAAAACGGCTGAGTTTATTTTCCTTTTTTTTCGTGTTATACTTGGAAGAAAGGCTGGGAAATGTATGGGTTGGGGTGGGTTTTTTTTCATGTTAGACTTGGAAGAAAGGGTGGGAAATGTATGGGGGTTTTTTTTCATGTTATACTTGGAAGAAAGGGTGGGAAATGTATGGGGGTTTTTTTTCATGTTATACTTGGAAAAAGGCTGGGAAATTCCTATGGTCACAGCTGTGTGGAACCTGCTTGGATCCTCGCTGCAGAGTTAAATGACATCGTGTGAGGTGACCTGAGCAAATGCAGATAGAATCACAGAATGGTTTGGCTCGGGAGGAGCCTTCAAGAGGATCCATACCACGGGCAGGGACACCTCCCACTACCCCAGGTTACTCCAAACCCCTTCCAACCTGACCCTGAACCCTTCCAGGGACACCCTGGCCAATCTGTGCCAGGGCCTCCCCACCCTCACACAGGGGAAGAATTCCTTCCCAATCCCCAATCTGAACCTGTCCTCTTTCACTTTGGTGCCATTCCCCCCCGGGAAAGGCCGGCAAAGGATCCAAGCTCCGGGCGAGCCGGCCAAGCAGGGGAGGCGGAGGGTGGGCTGCGGGCGCGGGGTGGTGCTCAGCAGTGCCCAGTCCCCCTCTCGGTGGTGCGTCCCCAGCCGCTGATGTAGCAGTCGGAGCTGTTCTCCAGGGGCTGCACCAGCGCCGCCGGGGGCAGGCACGTGGGCTGGATGTAGAGGCTGTGGCGCACCGCCGACCTCAGCTCGAACAGCGCCACGTCGTTCTCGAAGGTCTCCCTCTTGAAGTCCGAGTGCACGATGATCCTCCTGATCCTCCTCCTGGCCGTGTGAGGGCCGTGCTTCTGGAGGTTGTGCACGCCCAGCACGGCTCGCCAGGAGCACGGGTCCCTGCGGGAGGAGTGGCGGCGGTTGGAATCGGTTGAAGCGGTTGCTTGAGGAGAATCCCGGCATCCAGGAAGGGCTGGAGGCGCCTTAAAGCTCAGCTCATCCCAGCCAGGGTCACCTCCAGGCTGCTCCAGCCCTGCCCAGCCTGGCCTTGGGCACTTCCAGGGGTACCCACAGCTGCTCTGGGCACCTGTGCCAGGGCCTGGCCACCCTCACAGGGAGGAATCCCTTCCCAGTCTCCCACTTCCCACTTTCCCATCTTCCCAATTTCCCATCTTCCCAATTTCCCATCTTCCCAGTCTCCCACTTCCCACTCTCCCATCCCAAATTTCCCATCTTCCCAATTTCCCATCTTCCCACTCTCCCATCTTCCCAATTTCCCATCTTCCCACTCTCCCATCTTCTTCCCAATTTCCCATCCCTGTCTCTCTTCCCAATATCCCACTTATCCCTGTCTTCTTTTGCTTATACACCTTTAGGAATATACATTGAAAATCCCTTAGTAATATTAAATAAATATTAAATAGTCAATATTTTCTGCAGTAAATTGGGCTCGTTACCATTCTGCCCATGTGAACCCTTCCTTTGCCTATTGGTGGTTAAGGAAAATTCAGATTAAGGATTTAAGATGACACCCAGATTTTTTTTCCTCCCACCCCATCTCAGCAGAAGCTACCAGGAGGTAACAGTCTGAAAAAGAGATGGAAATGTGGTTTTATTTTGGATAAAGGAAGGAGGCTCATCCCCTACAACGCTCATAAAGATTCGTGCCTGGACCTGGAAAATCCATTATCTAGAAGTAAAATGATTACTATCAAGTTAATATTAAATTTAAAAATAGGGGTAGAGTCATTCAGACCTAATTTCTGGTCAAGTATGTTGAAAAAACTCTTAAGTGAGTTTTGAATTTGGCCTGGGATGAGCCATAAAATTCAAATTAACATCAAAAATTAAGGTAAAAACTAAATTGATAATTTAAAGAGGGCATTACATTGCAAATAAACTGTTCAATGCAATAATAAATAATAATAAATGCTGTAACAAAATCCTGATAAAGGATAAAATTCCAGATTTCGCTGGTTTTACAGTTCACTTTCCCCCAGGTCATGGCTGAGTCAACACAGTCGATGTTGACTGATACAGATTGTGCAACTGTGGTAAAGGCTGGAAAAGAGACCAGTGCAGGGGGCTGAAATGCTCCAGAGCTGCTGTAAGTACAAAGTCTGTTCTGAGGAGTTATTACCACATTGTCCAGAAAAGAAAAAAAACAAAAGCCAAATTATTGGTTCTGAGCAACAAGGAAAAAAGGAAATAGCGTTAAAACTCATTGGGCTGTTTGTTAGCTAAATATCACAACATTCTGTGGCGAGTTTTAGTGGTTAAAAAAACTATTAAGCAGAAAAATCAGAGCTCTGTGGAACGAGGCAACCCAACCCAAACTATTTTGGGGGAGCGGGCTGGGAAAGGAGGCAGAAAACTCAGGTAATTCTGGCCTGGGCCGAGATATTGACTGATGCTCCTAGACTGATGATTCCTGATGTTTAAATGACATTTAAAACTCCCTCCCCAGGGGGAATCCCCATCCCTGGAGGTGTCCAAGGAGTGCCCTGATACCCTAACGAGGTTCCTCAGGCCCAGCTTGGACTCGATCCAAGCTTGGAGAAAGATCTCTTGGGAGCTCTGCATCCGGAGCAACGAGGGCTACCCTAACGAGGTGCTCAGGCCCAGCTTGGACTCAATCCAAGCTTGGAGAAAGATCTCTTGGGAGACCTTTCCAACCAGAGCTCTGCATCCAGAGCAACGAGGGCCCAGAACCGGACACGGGAGGGGGGGAAACAATCCCCACCCAGCTCCTCTGACTGCTCTGGGCTTCCTTCCCCACCCGCAGGGGCTCGGCCCGGCCCCGGTACGTACGTGCGGCCGTCGACGCAGTGGCCGGCGGTCAGCACGGCTCTCCGGCCCAGCAGCACGCCGCCGCACAGGTGCATGAAGCGCACGCCGCCGCGCAGCACCTGCAGGCTCACCGCCCAGGGCCACGCGCCCTCCGGGGCCTCGTGGCCGCCCACGATCCACGACGCGGCGCTCCGGCCCAGGGGGAG
>VWZN01005437.1:186034-207594 GCA_013396955.1 Regulus satrapa | reverse complement strand
TTTTTTTTTTTTTTTTATACTGACTATCATTACTTGGGCTTTAATGAGAAAATTCTGCCTGTTGAGACACCAAGCTGTAATCTTTCAAATGAAACCAAGCTAATAACTATTCCCATGACAAGACAAATCTGTAGGCACTAACTAAGTTAGTGGCTATTATGCTTTACACTTAATCTTGAATATGATAGATAGGGAGTGGAACTTAGGGGAATATTGAACAGCAGAAGGAACCATTCCTCTAACATGATAACTAACTTGTGACAGTACCTTGAACATCTTTCTTTGCATTCAAACCAAAGCAAGTTGAAGCAATGTAGTAATTTTGAAAGTGCCAAATGTAAGATTTGCACAGCTTTTGTCACCATGAAAATTTATAAGCCCAGACACTTGCATCAGCCAGGTTCCCAAAGGGAACCCAAGTGAGGAAGAAGGTCAAGTCAGCCAGTGCATTGCCATGCTGCAGCAAGAGCAGATCTGCAGCAGGCTGGGGAGTGCCCCAGTGTATCCACTGGGTTGATCCCTGTTTGATGGAGACAGCACCTACTCCTGTCACACAGGGATATAAGGTGCTTCACTGACCGAGCACCTATTTGTGCACCAGAGTCAGCAGATTGCTACCTTGTCCTGTGCTGGTGGTCAGTGTTTGTGGATCAGCACTCTGCTAGAGGTCCAACACAGCTGACCACGCTGCCAGGAGGACAGCAACCCAGCCATTTTCACTTCTTATAGACCAGCTCCTTTCAACATCTTATTTCCAACAGAAATGTGCCACAGCCTGAAACTTCAGCTGTGGATGGCAAAAACCCCACAAGCACATCTCTGTGCCACCAGGTTTCATCCCTAGCCTGTGCCGTCCGTACAGCAGCTGTAAACCAGTCTCAGATGTATGCTCAACAACAGGGGCTTTCGTGGTGCTGACTGAATGCATGTTTTTAGTTCTTTGTGGTTTTCTAGAGAGTATAGAAGCCAGTTTTTTCCAATTTGAAAGCAGATCAAAGATACTCAGCATCTCCATTTCTCTTGAGGATGAGGTTCCTGGAATAGCTGAGAATTGAGGAGCTGCAAGTGAATGCCGAGGTGCACAACAGCCCAAAAGACGTGAATGGAGAGCAGATCACAAAGGACAACTGAATAACAACAGATACAGATGCCTGGTCATTGAAAAGTGTGACATGCTGGCAGAGTGGCATCTTCAGTGCCACATTCCTTTCTGTCCTTTTCTGCTTTTATTTGTTTGTCAGGACAAGTGTCTTAAGAAACCTTAAAAAATTTGTTTGAATGTCAAATATAAATTGTGACTTATTTTAAACAATGTGTGGATTTTAACCAGCTCTTTGACATTAAAAAGCATATTTTGTCTCACGACCTGCTTAAAGCAAAACAAAAAGCTGAGCTACGGCTCCTTACAAACAATGAAGGCAATAAATACAGTAAATTACTGTTTTATGTGAGACAATATACTAATGTTAACTGAAGCAATGGAATTAGAAAACAAACTCCCTCTGGGAACAATTCTCACACTCCTGTTTTAGAAGGAAGCAGAGTTTACTCATAAATAATTTAATGCATTTACTCCTGCTAGACTGGACTGACAGGTCTTCCATATACTGAAGCTTTGCTTGTCTAATAATTGCAAACTTTTTGTACTGAGAAACTTGTCAACTACAAAGTTGTACGGTCACTGTAGGACTATCTAGGAATATAAAGATGAGCTCTATGGCACAGTATTACTGAATTTAGTTGTCATGCCAATAATCATTTAATAATTTAATTTAATAATATTCCTTCAGACCTACTTCTGTTTATGAGCATGCAAATAATCTCTTCTTCAGAGTCATATAACAATCCCTTAGCAACTTTAACAGTTGCCTACATGAACAAGCAATAGAAAGGAAAAGACACATCATTATTTGAGCTTATTAATGCAGTTCAGCCACTAGAAAAAAAAAAAAAAATAAAAACAAGGCAGCTGAGTCTGTAAGCACAGCATGATCTGTGCTTGCAGACTCAGCTGTACAGCAGTACAAAAGAACCAGAACTGAAACAGCTGCATGAAGTGTGTCCCCTGTTACCTGCCTCAGAAAACAACCTCACAAAATACTGGACTTTGTTATTAGATTGGCTACACTTCCTCTTCATTTCTAATTTTAATGCCATGTTTTTGCCTACTTTATTCACAGTGCTGCTCTATCTTCTCTCAATTCACAGAAACAGATTCAAAGTTCGTCAGACCTATTTTCAGCACCAAGAATACAGAGCTATTGTAATCAGTGGCTTCTTCGAACTCTCATCCATTTAACTGAATCTTTCTCTATAAATCACTCAAATGCATCTTCATATGCATGCTATGTACCATTTATCCTCAACTTCAACTTTTATGTGGCATTTCTTTTCACAGATGATTCTCAGGCATCACAGCTGCCTGCAGATTTCTCTAAGACTTGAGTGGAAGAGAACTCGGAAACTGGTCACTTGACTCAGAGACAAAGAGTAAGAATTTTGGCACTGATTTTTCCCAGAGACTATTATTCACAGTTGCCTTTTCCCTGAACAGTCAGGGCCAATCTTGGAGACCATAGGCACAGATCTGTCAGCATTTCAGAGCCTGCTCTAATTTAATTTGTGGTTCTGCAAGATTGCCTTTTAGACTGGTCACTAAGTAGCTGCAAGCCTTGCTCCAGTCTTGGGAGGCAAGACCATTAGGAGTGTTGTGAAAGAGCTGAGTAACCATAGCATGAGTGGAGGCCACCATGCCCGACACGGCTCTAGCACTGATCCTTCCTGTGGAGCTCCTCAAACCACTCCCACCAGTGCAGGAGTTACCACTCTTCTTTTGCTACTCACTGCAATCCGAGGAGCTGGACAAAGATCTGATGCTGCTGTTGCTGGTCTAGTCCTCCCACAAATTCCAGCAGGGAAAGACAGTGAAAATTATCTGGGAATGAGCTGAATCAGCTTCTTTTGTGCCGGTGCCATGGCCGCACCCACTGTGTGGCCAGTTCTGCCCAGAAGTCATCAGCTTCTGAGTAGGAATTGGTGAAAGCTTGTGTGTTTCTGGACTTCCCCCCATGCTGGGAGATCGATAACCTGGGCCTGGGAGTAAAAGAACTAAATTTAGGTCTCTGCCTTGGGTTTTTCGTAAGCAAAAATTGGATGCCACCATCTCTATGGGGTCCTGGAATGAGTTTGTAAAGATCCTCATAAGAGATAGAGCGGGAGCTGTGATGTGCGGATCCTTTGTTCAGGATTTACAGGAAACTGGCCAGTGGTGTTGGTGCAGGAGGGCCCAGACTTGCAAAATCCTTGGTCAGTGGTCATATACTACATTCCTCTGAAGACAGGGAGAAAAGCACAAACCTCAGTACCATCATCTCAGGATCTGCCTCAGCAAAGGAAAGCAGCAGCCCAGCAGCTGGCAGCCCCACTTTTTACATGTATAAATGAGTGACATTTGAACATGCTCCTGAACCATTCTACAACCACTACCCAAAAGCATCTGGGGCGCACATGCTTGGGTAGGATCATAGTGTCTTAAAACATATTTAAGTGTAAAAAGAAAAACGTTGATAAGTTGCTTCTGGACACTCATTTCAAGCATGTGATGCCAGCTCAGCAGCTGTCACAATTTTCAAGTTGCAGTGTCTTTATCTCTGGTGCTCCACCCCAACAGGATTTGCACACAACCTTTCAGAGAGGAGGAACAGATACTTGCATTCAGGAGTGCTCAGGGTTGTAAGGGCTATGCAGCACCCAACGTAAAAGAAAATAGCAACAGCATGTTGAATAACTGGTTTGATGTGTATGCTTCACATAGGTTATTTCCAGTGGGTCATCACCTTCCTATCGTATATTTGTTTCCTAGAAGTGCCCTGAAACAGGCATATTTATGGTGTCCTGCTGATATGAACATTCCTACATTTGTCAAATACAGAGCATTAGTATTAGGCCACTAGTGTTTTAGCTTGTGTCTGATTTAACTGAATAGTCGGACTTGAACTGGATAGAGAATAGGTTGGACTTGCTCTCATTTATGTTTGTTTATTTTTTGTAAGATCTATAAGATACAAAGAGTTGCTACAGATAAGAAGGAGAGACTTTTCATCTCACAAAAAGAAATAGCTGATCAGGGTTTCACAGAGGGCACTGTGATGTGCCTGTCTGATATGCATGACCTTGTGTTAAAGAGACTTCTGAAAGTGTTCATGCTTCTATTTACTGGGTATCACATTATGTGTGTGTGCTTATTAAGACAATATGTGAGTTTGGCTATAATCATTGTAGCTAATATTGCTGTGCCTCAAAGAATAAATGGAAATCCTTCTCAATATATTTTCCATGTGTTTGTTCATGTGATTGTACTTCCTATATAATTATAGGCATTTTCATCACAGGAGTACATATGGGCTAAAATTTACAAATAAGCTTTGTCTTATCAGTTTTCCTGAACTACTGGAAGTTCAGACAGTATTTTTTCATATAAAGGAAAGAAAAACATTTTAAATGCAAAAAGACTAATCAAGCAACTTCAAGAGGTAGCAATCAAGACTTAACACTCAGAAACTTTAGGGGTGCACACTCAAAATCAAACTACTTGATTTCAAACTTTTAGCTCCACCAAGCCTCCTAAGGTCTGGCACAGTCCATGTAAAAAATGCCTGAATCATGCCTATATATTAGAATGTTTTAATTGTTACGTTTCAGAGTTGCCACAAGAATACAAATATTCTCTGCTTTTTTTCCTAGTTTTTGCTGTCAGGAGCACAAAAGCAAAAATTACCTGTAAATGTTAAACTTGGAAATAATTCAGATTTGTGCAGCCAGGGTAAAATATTCCTGGAATTTAAGAACAGCATTAAATAAGTGATTATCTAATATACAACAGCAATACAGGCTTAAGTACTTTTTCTGATTTAATTCTTGCTTCATCTCCAACAGCTGTGGTTTAGTAAGGCGTCCAACCCTGATAAAAGTAATTCCTGTGATAGAAGCTATACCACAACACTTGGCATTTTGTTCTAATGTTAAAAACGTGTTCCATATTTCTCATGGAATTTGTTTAGCTTCTCCTTCCAGCCATTAGATCGTGTTATGTCTGCTAGACTGAGAAACGCTTTATTATCAAATTTTGTTCTCATAGATATATACACATACATATATATTTATATCAAATCAAATTCTTTGTGTCCTCCCATATGTCTTAATACTCTAGGAGCCCTGAACTCTTCTTCTCTCTGCTAAATCATGAGCAGCAGAACTGGGCACAGTAATTCTACTGCAGTGGTAATTTAACTTTGGCAAACATAGATTTCCAAAATGGCTTTTTGTCTACAACATCACTCTTAAAACTCATATTAGGCTGACTATCCAACTCAACCATCTAAGACTATTTCAGACCATGACCTCAATTCTTTATGGATTACTTTCCTTGTTCTGTGTTCACAACATTGCATTTTCCCATCCTGAAACATTTTGGTTCACCACAACTAGCTTACTAGGTCATTCTGTACCAATGGCCTGTATTCTGTGTTATTTATCTTTCTTTCAGTCTCTGCACCATCTAAAATGTGTAACTTTTATATCCCACTCGAAATTGCTAAAAACATTATAAACAGTAGACCAAGCTAAGTGATGGTTGCAAAGACTCATGAGTTCTCTGATTTGTTAGCACAATATTAGCTTTATTTTAAACTGTTTTTTCCTAATGCTTCCTATCCAACTCTTTAAAAGTTATTATTACATACATATTATTTGGACTTGCTGATTTTAAAATGACTAATTCAGGTAGCTCTGTTTGTCCTCACTCTTCCTCATTCTGAAAGTGGAAAGTTTCAATTAATATATAGCACTATCACATTTTTTCCCCTCAAACATAAACCATACACACTTATTTAGCACTTTTGCTCTTTCTCCATTGGCCAAATTTTGTAGTAATTAATCAACACTGTCATTTTGATTCTGTTTGCCCTCAGTATTCCTAACATATTTTTCTTGTTACCTTGTAACTGCCCTGACCCATTTTCTTCTGTGTTCTTTTGCTCTCCATCTCAAATTTTTATACTTCCTAATTTATGGTCACTGCTGTTGTTTTTTTTTATTTATTTTTGTGGGCAGATAGACAGTTTTAGATGGATATATACTGAAGGAAAAAAAAAAAATGGAAGCGTATTTGTTATAACCCTTACAGAAGATTGAATTTCCCTTTAGGTCAAACTGCTTTTTTTAATCCTCTAGACTTCCTTTCTGACTTGGAGAGTGGTGGAACCACTAGTAGAGTCAACCAGTAGAACAACTTCTGGAACAGAAGATCAACTTCTACTGCTTTGTCTGAATTATTATTTGTGTTCTGTTTACTTCCACCCCCATCCCACCTTCACATGGAGAGGATTGTTTTCTATATAGAAACACACATAGCAGCACGGAGAAGCCAGCAGGGAGGCACTAATGAAGCCGAGGTATGATGCGGGACATGTAATTAGATTTGAATGTGTAGTGTAGTATAGCAGCAAAAGAGTGTAGCTGACAGAAGGATCAACTATGCAAGAGGACATGTAGTGTAACATTATTTCCCTATAGCTCTGGCCTGACCATGGACAAATTATTATATTCAGTCTTGGACACCTCCTTAGTAATTTAGAAGGAATTCGGAGAAGAATGACTGAGTGATTACATGCTGATCAAATAAGACTGAGGCTATGGACACGTGAAAAGAGCTCAAGGCTTGAGCCTGAAGCAAGTTGTATCATTGCATTTCCATACAAAGAAGCTAAGCATGATTATATGTACACAACACAATCTAAATACATAACTCTGGATTATATATCTACAGAGAGTTACATTTAAAAATTTATGTTAAAAGAATGTTCAGATTGCAAAATCAAGCATTCAAGTGGTAGGAAATGCCAGTGCAATTTTAGCTTGGTGCCTTTGTGAATATTCATGATGCCTGTAGCTGTATGATCCGTCAACAGTGTACTTTTTCATACTCACATCCTGGCTCATGTTTACCTCTGCTTGTCTGATCTCTGGTTTTGTCTTCTGCTTGCCACAGCTCCTGCCTCTCCTATCTCTTATCCTCTCCTCCACCCACTGTCTGACACTTCTGTTTGTCATAATCCTGCTCCATGCTCCTTAAGCTTCTCTTTTGGCTTATACCACTTATTTCTTCTAGTCTCCTCTTAGCACTTCCCACCTTCCTCAACTCTCTACATTAGTCAGGCCATGCCTCTTTTACCTCCTACCAGTGTTAAAGCAAAAGGAATGCTGAGAACACACAAGAGCCCAATTTCCTGTTCTCATACATGATATTCAGGCCCACAAAGAGATGAACAGCTGGAACAAAAATTTTAGAAGCTTCTTCTACCTTTTCAGCTCTCTTAAAGTAGGCTCAGCCACTCAAGAGGAGGCAAGGTTTTGTAAGAGCTCTGGTGTTGTTGAGCTTGCTGAATTAAGGTAGAAATTTTGAAGAAGGTAATCATCATAAGAAAGGTCTTTTAAACCTGTGTAAGTGGTGGATCTTTTCTTCCCTTGAAATTACATAGTTTAACAAACATTGTCAGGGGTGACCAAAGGGCTAGGCCTATTTCTAGGAGTCATCTTACCCAGAAACTGAAAGTCAAGTGTGTGCTGCAAGGCATGTGTTTGTTACTGCTTCTCAAGAGAAATGAACGTATTTTTTTCCCTCTTTTTCCCCTTAATCCTAATTTTAGGGAAGGCTGACTTGTGTTGTTTTATACTCTCCAAAAAAAATGAGCTCAGGACATTCATGTAGAGACTAAAAATTCTGTCCAAATAGTCAAAGGTCGACATACCAGCATGGAGCAAGACTAACAAGAAGGAATGGCAGCCTTAACTCTAGATGGATCTAACAGCCCTACGATACCATGGAGGGAAATACTGGCGACAGACTGGCTTGGGGGAAAACATAGCACCCTACAAATATCTGGCAACTACAATGGAGAGGACAGACAGAAATTATTTAGGATTCCCTGAGTGGAATTTAAAGCATGAAAAAGTGGTATGAAATTAGCTTATATGGGAACAAATGCAAATCCTTTAAACTTTTTTTCTTAGCAAAAATATGGAGTGCAGCATGGGGAATATGAAATTTAGCACAGAGGAGGAGCTGGACTGGATGATTTAGTAGAACTTTTCCATCTCTTATTGCTTAACTAATGGCAGAAAATTTACCAATGACCAATAAGAAAAAAAACCCCTGCACACTGTTATCCAGTCCTTCTCTGTCTCTTTATGTGGAAACTCTGTTCGCATTATCCAAAGAGGGAATGTATCAAGAAGATGAAGAAATATCTTTAGTCAGAAAAAGAATGGCAAGCCTTCATGGTTCAACTGTGGGCAAACGGCAGCCAAGCTTCTTCCTTTACCTAAGGAAGGAAGATTTAATAGAAGTTCACATACAATAAGATTTTAAAAAATCAAAACAATAAAGAATACCTTTACTGCTGTGTAATTTATATAGTCACTTGAGAAGAGGAAAAAAAAAAGAGTCAAAGTGGATTTAATGGGTGCATTAGAAATTGACAGGATTATAGTTTATAGCTTTTATATTGCTTCTGCACTTTGTAGAGAAATATATTATAAATTTTCAGTGATAATTTAAGGATTCAATTTCTAATCTAGTCTTCTAGGTAAAAGAGCATTTAGTTCTCCACACCTACATTCTTTTGGATGGGTAGAGACAGCATGAAAAGTTTCTCCTAAAAATTAATAACTTGAAATCTGCTCAAATTTTCCATCTAACTCTCTTCTTGCTTCACAGTTCTCTAAGAGACCCTTATTTTATGATATTAAATAGCCTTAGAGTGAAGTAGTTTACATATTCTTAAAGGAAATTATTTTCTGATAACAGGTTCTTCAATACCAGCTGCTTCAGGTGGAGACAAATTCCTTTTGGGGATTACATGCATTTGTAAATATTACCTGATGTAACTCTTGCAAAAGACTATACTCCATTATCTGATAAGGTACATGATAAAACTTCTTATGACCTAGAGCCACAAGACTAAAGCCTCGGTCAGAGACAGGCTGTATGTGGGACTCAGGGATTAGTTTATGGGTGAGAGATGGCAACTGTTTCCTAAGGCCCAAGACTGGAGTAACTGAGTCCAGCATGGTGTCTAAAGGTGATTTCCTGGCATTAATCACAGCTCACTTCCTCCCACAGAAAGGACTAAGGTTACTTAGGAGGCCCCATGGTAGCAAAGCCACAGTGAAGAAAGCCAGAAAGTCCCAGCATGGAGTCATACCTGAATGTGTAATACTGTGGTGGGAGGTGCTGATCTCTTCACTCTGGTGACCTGTGGTGGGACACGAGGAAATGGAGTGAAGCTGAGTCCAGGAAAGTTCAGACTAGACATTAGGAAAAGGTCACAAGAGGCTGATCAGTCACTGGAACAGGCTCTCCAGGAAGATGGACATGGCACCAGGCCTGAGGGAGTTTAAGGGGCATCTGGACAATGCCCTTAATCATATAGTTTAGTTTTAGATAGTCCTGTGAGGAGCAGGGAGTTGAACTTGACCCTTATTGGTCCATTTCAATTCAACATATTTTATGAGTCTATGTGTATACATTGGGTATTATAGGTTGGACAGCCAATTACAAGACAATAATAATAATCTACTGTTACAGTTGAACAGGAGTTATATTTACAAATCTTTTTGTCAGAGACATTTGACACTACCACAGACATAAAAACAGTCATTATGTAATAATAAATAATCTTGTTCTGACTTGGAGGTGGGCAAAATAGCTCTAGGGCTTCAGAGACCTTTTGTCTCCCTTTCCAGTAATTTCAGCCTTAGTAGTGGACATAGTTGTGGGAGCTAGTGGTATTTTTCAGTTTTATGTTGTGCAATCATTGCAGGCCAAGCGGGAGCTTCAGAGAGAGTTTATTAAAGAAGCCCTCACATTGAGTTAAGAGGTGGAGAAAGGACCCCCTTGCTTTCTAAACTCCTGCTCAGAGAGGAGCCAGCATGCAGCTGGATCCAACCTTAGCCCCAGACTTGGACTTTCATTTGTCAATTAATTATATGTAAAGGATTATGCAGGTGTAATTGAACATTTATGCAACTTTGTCCAGCAGAATTAAGAATGACAAACCAGATATGTTTTTATAAATATATATGGTTTATTATGATAATGATTCGACAAAAAGATATTAGAATTATTTACTACAGAGTATAGGAACTATAACAACTATTATAATATAGTGCAATATGAAGCAATATTAAAGAAATTATATTAAAAGAAATTGTATTAAAGCAATTTTATTAAAGCTAGCAAACCAAATTATTAAGTAGAGATTGATGTTGCATTGACTCATACAAATGACAGTGGGCAAGTCTCTTTTGCTTAGCCTCAAGGAATAACCTTGCAAGGCATGCTCAGTCAGGGGCAAATCTCCACACATCTACCCCAACAAGGGATATATCAGAAGACCCTGGTGTTAAAATTTGGGACTGGGCTTTTATAAATGACTGTCATATGTCTCCAGGCCAGCTGTGTCAGCTCAGCAGTTTTGGATAAGTTATCAGTAATATCACCCGTTTGGTCCTTTATCCCACTATCAGGATGTTTAACTTTGGGATTGATGAGTCAGGCCGGTTTCAGCACCAAAGCAGCGTGACAGACACCCCCTCTTCATTTACCACTGATAGCTTTGCAAATCTGACATTGGTCGAGTTGTTCTCCCCATTCTAGGCAGAGCATCCTGCTGCAGCAACATACCCCTTTGAAGTGGCCTGTGTATCACCAGTGGCAAATATGCCATAGGACTGTTCTCGTCTGAGTTCAGATCATGCCAGGTTTTTTGCTGAACAAATGAACCTTTGAGAATGTTGGGTTAAATGCTTTTACCACCTGAAATTCCATATTATTCTGTTTTCTTGAATTTAAGAGCTTTCCTTTCTGTATTATTTAAATATGCAGCTATATGTGATAAAACATTTTACTTGTAACTGGTTGCCTATTTGCCAAAAGTATTTCTTAAATTCACATTCTCCCACAAAGTCTCTCATCTCTGATCTACATAAAAGGTGTAGCATGTTAATTCATATTTGTTTAAAAAACAAACCTGTTCAGCTATAGGATTAACACGTATTCAGAACACCACATGCATAGTTTGCATTTAAAGTCTATCACAGAAGTTAGATATTTAGAAACTTTCTGTTATGGTCTACATTGAGCTAACTAGATGTGATCCTAAAATGATGATAGCTGCAAAAGCCTGGATCCTGAAGCTCACAAAGTATCTTCTTTGAGGCAAAAGCAAATTAAAGAAAAAGAATTTTGAAAGAATAAAGTAGAATATTGACTAGTGAGTGACATCTTTATATTTGCTTTATCTGGGAATCAAGGACATACAAGTGCAATCCAGGGGCCACTTTCACAGAAGAATTTGTTTCTCATTGGAAAGGAGCAGGTTTGTTTCATGTATGAGGAGGAGGAAGCTTGTAGCTCCCTATTCCACTGACCCTTTTTATGGATGGTTGATAGTACCCTTTCCCACACTGCTGCTCTGCATGCTCTGGAGTGACTGCTATTGGCCAGCAGCCATGGCATGCTCTTACAATCTGTAGCTTTTATAAAATATCATAGGTGTGCAGAGCCAGGACAAGGCTTTTGCAGGGGCAAATTCCCTGAAAACCAGCAGAGATAAGGGTGGGTAGGAACAGATAGGGAATTGATGTGTTTCCACTCAGAAGTAAGCACTGGAACTCTTAGCAGTTCCCTCACTTCTTACAAGTCATCCAGTGAAACTGAATCTTCCTGACACGTTTTGATAGGCACCAGGATCTGAAGAGATGGGTGGGAGACTGCTCAGAGTTCTGCTGTCAGTTCTTTTGGGGAGGATTTCTCAATAAGAGGACAGATAATAGTAGCTGTATTAGTACATGAGGAAGAAAAGTAGACCTGCTACATAGTGCAATCTTTTGACATCAACAAATAAATCATAATACAAAGACAGCAAGCCCCAAAGGTCTTTTATTCAGGTAAGTTTAAAACAAAACAAAACAAAAAAAAGTCATTTATCTCAGGTAGACTCTGTTTAAATAAAAGGTTCTTGGAAGACAACTCAGCAAGCATATTTAACATTAATGGGATTGGGAAGAATAATTTATGTACATTAGAAAAAAGGAAGCCTAAAAAATCATAAGAACTGAACACAAGCCAATTCAAAATTATTTAGGATCTTGTACAAGTTACAACAGTACATTCCGTGACTTGTAGCCTAATATAAAATATCTTGAGAGTCTTTACAAAATCAAAGACCAGACACTGCTCAGCATGTTAGATCTACGGTGAATATAAATCAGTTCCACTCTCTTTTCAGCCCTGACCACCATTCCCATGCCAATTGATTGAAGTTAAACTATACAAATTAAATGCAAAATGAGAATGCAGTAAATAGTATACACTCGAAAACATGTAACTTCCAAAATGAACATTAAATCACTTCCCTTCCCCATCTCAGCCCCTCATCTTCTTCTGCTCTACCAGGTATCATGTCCTATTATACCTTTTCTCAGACCACAAGACAGTAGACTTGGACTTTTTCTGTCAGAAATAGGAACATCTATAGTATAAAACTCCCAATAAGGCTAAATTTGGATTCTAGTCCTGTAGCAGAATGCAACTTTCCTCAATAAACAGTGTGCTTTACTTGGCAGTAAAGCAGCTTTGTCATTTTTCTTTTTCTCAGAGGAAGTTGCTGCTATAAGGTACATTAGATTATTAAGCCCTGACTTTAGAATAATAAATAAAAGCCATGCTGTAACTGGCAAAGTTCAATCAGGCAGAGTAATAATCATCCTCTATCAGAGTATCAGAGATGATAGAGTAATCATTCTGTGAATCAGATTTTCAAGGGATGTGTTAAATTTTCCATAATTAGAGATCTTTATGTCAAGACTCAATATGTTTTTAAAGGAATATCTCAATTCTATCATAATTTTTTAAGCCTAATTCAGGAATAAGTTGGCTAGAGCTGTATGGTCTAACTTATGCAGGAAAGCAGATATCATAGTGGATTTGTGTGAACTTGTTATCTATGAAAAGGAACAGTAATGGTAAAAACATTAGCATTACAGCTATTTAAGTAGTTAAAGATACACATAGGAGTCCAGAGTTAGATATTTAAGCATTTGATTTTTAAGGATACTAAGAATCAAATGTGTTTTGATGCACTCTGTGAACAATATCCTATAGCAAACAGAAATCAAAAAAGGGAGTTATTCTACATTAATCTATGAAAAAAAAAAAAACCCCAAACAAACACACAAAAAAACCAAAAAACAAACAAACAAAAAACCCCAACAACCCAACAAAGATAAATTAAACAAGACTATAAATGCAGGGGAATTACAAGCTCCAAATGCCGAGGAAGAATTTGTTCACGAAGGAAAGAAAAATCAACTTCATTTTCAAGAATGAAGCGGGGATACTTTTTATTCCAATTTCACTTTTCTGCAGAGATTTGGCTCACTAGAAAATCCACTTATCACTTTTTTCATCACTGCCATGTATAAAATAGCATTTTGTAAATGAAGATGTACTAAGAGACAAAGGCAGGAGAAAATTTAGAGCAAAGGGTTTTACTGAAGATAAAGTAGGAAGTAACAGTCCATGGAGAGTCCCATAGATGGGGAACTTTGGGGCAGAAATTTCAAAGGCGGTCATTGTTGGCTCAATGTAGTCTTTTTTTTTTTTTTTTAAATCAGTGGGAAAACAGGGTTCTTTTTTTGAAATAATGTACTTTAATGGAAGCAAGCCTAGTCCAGGGAGAAGTGTTTATGGTACTTAAATATTTTGTGTCGATTACCAAAAAACTTTTTAACTTTAATGGTGCAGTAGTAGATGACTATCACCATTCCTAAAGCTTTTCTTTGTGATAATTATTTGTCCTGGTTTCGACTGCCTGCTGGGTTAAACCACAACATTATTATAAACCCCTACCCTTCCCTTCAACAAGGAGGAATTTTCTTCATCTGCAGCTTGTGTTTGCTTGGAATCAGGGTGCATAAGCCTAGCCAGGTAGCTGGAAGAAGCATGAGACATCAAAGCCCCCACTAATTTTGTTGCACAGAAAATATTTTTAGCTAAGGACACTGAATTGAGCACTTTAACACACATTTTGGAATCTCCTGTCCCCCTCGACACTTTTATATTCCAGAAAAAAACATTATTACTTGAACAAACCCCTTCAGAAATTAATTTTCATTGTGACAATGCTGTTTAATCACTTTGCTGATGCCAGCCTGCCCTAACATTGTGTCTCACCACTGGAGCCAAGCGAGCCCTCCCCCAGACCCAGCCACCTGGGCTGCCAAAGCACCAGGGCTCACACACCGGGTGCCACTCCAGGTATCAGCTGTCAGAGGATCCCTGCACAGCACCAGATTGGGCATCTCCAGTCTTCTTATCACACCAGCACATTAAAAATCATGCACTAGGAGGGGAGTACTGTTCATATTCTCTTTTTACAAGCAGAGAAAGATGATAATAATTTTCAGAAGTGCTCATAACTATTATTATTTATTATTTTCACTGTGATAGCATCTATGAACAGTCTGTGGCAGAGCTGGAAACAGAATCTAGCTCTTGTGAGCTTACCAGTCAAGTGCCAAAACCACAAGTCCTTCCTTCCTCCCACACGCCATGTATTTGCAAAGAATTATGTTAAAAAAAAAAAAAAAAAAAAAAATTAACTGCTACAGCGGTGTTAACCCCCCCAGTCCCCCTCCTCTAAAATATTTTGGTATTTGGTCTAGGAAAATAGTTTTTAAGGGGATTTTCTTTATACTTTTTTCCCTGTTGATCAATTCTCCTTTGAAATGCCCATGAACAGAGGAATATAATTACCACAACACACGTGCACATTTATAGCAGTTATTCATATGCTCATATTCACATATTCATGTGCACATAGTCACAAAATTCAACTTGTAGAAAACATTGATTTCCAGGGTACTCTCAGATGATGACTGATCAAACACTGAAAGCATTTAACTTCTCTCACACTCTACAAATACAAGTAAGAGGAAGTGAGAAAAAAAAAAAAAAAAAAAAAAAAGGAATGAGCAAAGTTTCAAACAATGGAGTCAAAGAAAAAAGGTCTGTGTACAGTTTTTTTACCATGACCACAACAAAATGTAAGTCTTTCAATTTTTATTCCTATAGAAGCACATATTGCTATGGATCCTGCTTTGAAAAGTCACAGTGGGGAAAAAGGGCAGGAAAAGGGCTAAGTGAGCCAGGATAGGAGGAGCCCTTCATAGTCTTTTAAAATATGTAAATAACTTTTCTGTTGAATGTGGCTCTGATTAAACAAAGCCATTATTATTAGCTTTTAAAAACTGTAAGTTTGAAATATACGCAGTGACTTGCCAAGCAACAATGCTGAGACACTTGTTTCCTGTTCTTGTCAAACTCCTAGTTTTCCTCTCTTTGCTATCCTTATTATTCTCATTCTTAACTTAGGGCACCATAATGATTAACCCAGTGGAGCCCAGCTCCATGACTTGTCTTGTAGAGCCTACTGCAACACGAAGTGTGTGTAACTAGCAATAATAGTAGTCTGCAGACAGCACTGAGCACGGTGCTTATTACTATGAGTAGTCTCATTGAAGTCAATGACACTGCTTTATTCCAGAAGTAGTTACAGTGCAGTTAATGACACTCTTCATAGTGTAAACACCACACCCTATGAAAGTGTTTAAAACATCAGGACTTTATAAGGTATTCTAGCCAGGTAATCTGTCTTTATTTGTCATGCTGAGCATCACATATGATTATGACATGATGTATTACAAATTAGAAATGCAGGAACTTCAGCTGTTAGATGTAGGTTTTTTCACTTTGTAGTTGTTTCACTCTTTACAGAAACATGACAGTCATGTTAGAGCTAGAAATCTAAATGTGTTTTGCTCTGACTTTTCTATGTGGCCCTAAATCTTATGCACATTTTTCATTTTGTCTGTAGTTCAGAGGTCTGTTGTAGGACCACTGGATGTATTTAGTGCTTCAAGCATTGTGCTGCTTGATTCAGAATTTCCAAAGATTTCTCTGTCTTTGCAATCAAGGGGTAAAAGAAAATGACATTCATTATAAAAAGAGCAACTTTCCGCAGGGGTTGTTTTGGTTTTTTTAAAATTTTTTGCATGTAGATTTGAAGATCACACTAAAGCTGCAATTATGTCTGAAGTGACCTCGGTCACTTAGTGTTTTTCTCAGTCCCTTCATGCTTCCTCAATTTGTTGTTGTTGTTTGTTTTATTTTTGAGGAAGAAAGAGTTGAGTTTCAGTAGGATTGAATGTTTGGCAAAGCAGCATGTCTGTTTGGGAAGGACTATCTTACATAGCTATGTCTGATTTAAAATCAGGTATGGTGGCCAAAAAGGTTAATGAAGATGCCAGAAACTCTGTCCTTTGGCAATTTCAGTGAAAATTGACCTACCCTGTACGCTGGGAGAGAATTTTTTTGAGAAACAGGCCATGGCATACAATTAACCAGATGGGTAAGCCACCTATATGGATCTTCCTTATAAAGGAGTCGAAGTTCTAGAGGAATGGAGAATTCCTCTCAAATTCATCATGTGTGTGTGCGTGCACGTGTGTGTGTGTGTGTATGTGTTTGAAGCTGGAAATGTTTCAGCCTATATACATACATCACATTCTTATTTAAGAATATCTTTTTATATTATATATATATATATATATATATATATATATATATACACATCTTATCTCTTCCAAAATGCTGCAATGAGAGGAAAACTAAAATGGATAGAGTAGAAGGTGAAATGATGAGGGGAGGTGAAATTGCAGGGGGTGGATCAGAGTGCTCAGAGAACAAGACAAATGCACTAGGTTATTCAGGTTGCTAAAGCTTTCTCCTTGTAATAAAGCTCNTTGTTGTTTGTTTTATTTTTGAGGAAGAAAGAGTTGAGTTTCAGTAGGATTGAATGTTTGGCAAAGCAGCATGTCTGTTTGGGAAGGACTATCTTACATAGCTATGTCTGATTTAAAATCAGGTATGGTGGCCAAAAAGGTTAATGAAGATGCCAGAAACTCTGTCCTTTGGCAATTTCAGTGAAAATTGACCTACCCTGTACGCTGGGAGAGAATTTTTTTGAGAAACAGGCCATGGCATACAATTAACCAGATGGGTAAGCCACCTATATGGATCTTCCTTATAAAGGAGTCGAAGTTCTAGAGGAATGGAGAATTCCTCTCAAATTCATCTTGTGTGTGTGCGTGCACGTGTGTGTGTGTGTGTATGTGTTTGAAGCTGGAAATGTTTCAGCCTATATACATACATCACATTCTTATTTAAGANAAAAAAAAAAATCACAAAATTATTATGCATTTTCTGATAGAAAAATTTCTCCTTCATTAAAATAAAACAAAAAGTAACTCAACCTAAGTAAATCTAGTGAGAAAAACAAAGGAAACCAGAAAAAGTGGGTTTTTGAACTTATTTCAGGTTGCTTAGAGGTATTTTGTTTCCTTTTTGAGGAACAGGTATGACAAATCCTAAGTTTCTGAAAAGCAGGGAATGCATGTCCAGATCTCTCGGTTAAAATTTTTGAAACCTGGGGAATTCAAGTTTTTATTTTCCTCTATCTGTCCTATTCTGAAGCACTTACTCAGCTGCACTGATAGATCATCACATCAACAATTTTTGAAAAAAAAGTTAGAGTGCCTTCATCCTTCTGGAGATGACTCAGTCTAACATTTTGCTTTGCCTTGCCAGTCTGTAAACCCACAGACCACACATATCTCCCTCTAGCTGATGATGATCTCAGTACCCTACCACCAGTAATGTACACATGACTGTGCAGAAATGAAGTACACAGGCTCTTCCCAGGTGCATCCATATCTCTTGCCTTTGATGGTGAATGCAGGAGCCACTGACAGGGATTCACACACACACACGCACACACACACACACACCAGGAGAGATACAGCTGCTCCCCTGGAACCTCTTACAGCCCCTGTCCTGCTGCACTGCTCCATCCTATCCTTCTATCTCTGCACACACACCTCATATCTGAGAAGCAGAAAAGGCCCTGGGGATTCCCCAGCAATGAGGCTGCAGGGCCATGTAATTTAACTCTTTGCTCTCCAGCTTTCCAAATTCTGAATTTTGGTATGTCTGTGCTGAGAAGTGAGATAGAAGTCATTTTTTAAAAAATTTAATAATGCACTGTTTCTCTCTCAGCGAGTATGTTAAATATTCCAGGGAATGAATTTATAGCAGGTATATTCATCAAGTCATTACTGCAGAGCATGTGCAGAAGCAAAAGATCACATTCATAACTCTGAGTATTTACCCAATGCGACTGATTTTAAGTGCTGTAATAATTTGATTACTGTGTATGTTCAGTGAAAATAGTTCCAGTAACTGGGTGCTTCTTATAAAAGTACTTCTAGTGTGTATATAAATGAAGCAGCTATTCAGAGTTTGAGTGGTAAATATGCTTAAGAGAAAGCAACTACCTCTTTTCAGGTGTAATCTGAAAATAAAACAAAAGACAAAATAGCTGAAGCAAACAGGAATGAAATATTCGTAATGGAAAGCTGGGGGTCATATTGTCTCTCAGAAAAGTACATATATCCATCATGTAACACAGCCAACATTTTTAATGATGTTTCATGGAGCTGTGATGGCACATCTTGCACAAGCTACTGGAAGATCAATTAATAGTTAGGATGAAAGGGCCAAAAATCCACACTGCTGTCTTACCGCCCTGAGGCTTTGAGTTCAGCAAAGAAACACAAAACTTTGCCAGTAAACTTATCATCCAGGGCTTTGCAGCTGGCAGTCTGTGGAAAGCTTGATTTAAAGGCTAAGTTTCAAGGTGTGCTCTCAAGCTCCCAGTATGTTCAAAATAGGACCAAGTTCAGGTTTAGACATGCTGTCAGCAGGCAAAGGACTGGGCCTGCTCCTGAGGATGCCCAGGAGCTTCTTTTGGCACATTTAAATGTTAAGGAGCATAAAAGTTAGAAGGCATGTCTAGCCTTTGAGCCAGCTGGAATACACACTTGTCTCAGCAGCACATTACCTCCTCAACCCACATATGTGCCGCTTCCCATCAGTAAAACAATAAATTCCTTTCAATCTCCTGTGGCAACACTTCCTGAGACATTTTACTGAGCAAAGTAGATGGTTCATGTAATCCTTGATTAGTGACCAACCACTGTCACTTTTTAGGGTGGCAAGGTAAGTGTATGTACAAGGTACTTGAGTTGTCAGAAAGTAGGTCCCGAGGTAAAATGGTCCTGTGGATGTTTGCTTTTGGGAGAGATGGGCAGTGGAAGGTTGCTGTGCCTTTCTGGCACCAAAACTAATACTCTGCTCAGCTATGCAGCACAAGTGGAAAGCTGTAAGCACTCAAAGCTAAAAAATTCCCAAACTCTGCAATACCTCTGTGCCTGTAAGGGATAGGCAATTTCAAAACAAAAGTTTATATTTTCTGTTAATACAGATTCCTGTTGTTAATACTAGGCACTAAGATACTGCCATGAAATGATAGCTGTTTGAATTCACAGATGCATGTCTATATGCAGTTAAGAGGCAGAAAATATATACAAACAGTCTGGATTATTTTTAATGTAGTGGATGCTTAAATTTTGAGAGAAAATGCAGTAATAAATCACATGATTTTTTTTTCTAAGCTCATGAGTCTCCTTATAATTGTTTTACCCATGTAAAACATTTGAACTAGACCCCTAAATATGGAAAAGGCAACCTAATCTGATAAAAAAGGAGAGTTGACAGCAGGTAGATTGCATTTGCTTACTGGAGAATGATTCCTTTTTCCAGGCTGTTTTGTCCTTCTGGACAGAGTGCCAAAAGTTATAGGTATAAATGGCAGTTTAAACAAAGCTCAGTTCAAATTCAGATGCTAATTGTGCAACCAGACTGCAAATCAGCACATATGCTGGGGGTGCAGGCAGAGGGCTCTTTCCAATCCCTGCATTTGCAGCTGGTGGAAAAATCCATCCCTGCTTAAAGGTCTCCTTAAGGAGACACTAATCTCTATGACTAGGTAATTATGACATTTTGTGTATCTCTAATAAAATCCTGTGTCTTTATTTTCAGCTTTAAAAGGAAAGTATTAAAAAGCCCTGGCCACAGAAAGATTTTTATGAATATGACCCTTTGTCCCAGGTAGGTATTGCATCAGAAAGTACAGTGGCATACTTGTTGCTTAATTTTAGAAGGAAAAAAGGTTTTAAATTTCACAGCAAGAGAAAATATTAATATTTTTATAGGGAATAATTTCTGAAAATAACTGTTAGTAGAAAAAAACAGAAGCACCTAGGAATGGTATCAAACATCCCATGTGGATTATTTGTTGAGGATTTTAATTTTTCATACCAACATACTTGTTCCCATAAGAAAAAGATTTCTGTTTTCTTTTAAAAAAAAAAAAAATGCCAGTATGTATTTTCTGGTATTACAGTTTTTTCAGCTTAAAAACAATAAGGAAACTACTTACCTGTCATTTCATTAATTTATACAATATATATGTACAGCAGAAAGGATTGGAATATATCCATTTTCTTAGGTCAGGTGAATACTTTGAAACACAGATACCATAATAAATAACACTGAGCAGGTATATCACACACATAGTGGAAGANGGGGGGAAAAAAAAATTACTGTCTCACTGGATTGAACCTCAAAGGCTTCCTTGATGCAAGTGTTTCTTAGACCATGTGAACATGGTTTCCATTTATAAAAAAAAACAAACACCAAAAAACCAAAAACAAAACAAAACCAAAAAAACCCAAAAAAACCAACCAACACAAAAAACCTAGATTAAAACATGCACNAGGTATTGCATCAGAAAGTACAGTGGCATACTTGTTGCTTAATTTTAGAAGGAAAAAAGGTTTTAAATTTCACAGCAAGAGAAAATATTAATATTTTTATAGGGAATAATTTCTGAAAATAACTGTTAGTAGAAAAAAACAGAAGCACCTAGGAATGGTATCAAACATCCCATGTGGATTATTTGTTGAGGATTTTAATTTTTCATACCAACATACTTGTTCCCATAAGAAAAAGATTTCTGTTTTCTTTTAAAAAAAAAAAAAATCCCAGTATGTATTTTCTGGTATTACAGTTTTTTCAGCTTAAAAACAATAAGGAAACTACTTACCTGGCATTTCATTAATTTATACAATATATATGTACAGCAGAAAGGATTGGAATATATCCATTTTCTTAGGTCAGGTGAATACTTTGAAACACAGATACCATAATAAATAACACTGAGCAGGTATATCACACACATAGTGGAAGATAACAGAATCTTAGCATTAATAGAAATCAGTTCCCAGCTGCAACCATTTTCCAAAGGAATACAGTTAGAAATTAAGCATTTTATTTCTATTCTTATGTCAAATTTGCCTCTTAGCATATATTTTCATAGATAAAAACTCTAGCAGTGACACCTTGGGATCTCCTAGGATCATAATCCCCTCTTGGAAACCTTTGTGCTTTGTGTGTGCGTGTGTGTGTGGGGGGGGGT
>VWZN01005437.1:173078-185927 GCA_013396955.1 Regulus satrapa | reverse complement strand
TCAAAGGCTTCCTTGATGCAAGTGTTTCTTAGACCATGTGAACATGGTTTCCATTTATAAAAAAAAACAAACACCAAAAAACCAAAAACAAAACAAAACCAAAAAAACCCAAAAAAACCAACCAACACAAAAAACCTAGATTAAAACATGAACAAACTGTCCATTGAACTTTAATGTTTCTTTGTTGCTTTGATGGTTAGCAGATTTCTGTTTCAGAGATTGTCTCCACCCCATACATTCTAAAAGTGAAATGATACATTGTAATTTGAATGATAATTGTTTTGATGATTTAATTGATAACAGACAGAAGAATAAAATCCCTGTTTTTCTCTGCCATGCAGATGATATAGCTACATTTCTTAGTAAACATCTGTGTATAATTAAGGGATGTTGTACTAAAACTGTTTCTTCCTTACCTTTACTGTGGGGTTTTCTTCAAGCTCTGTAAAATGATCCTGATTCAGGAAAGAAGTTGCCTCTTGTTGTTCAAGAATTCTTCATCTTTACTTTTAGTGATTTAGGTGCCAACTAATATCTGCTCATGTTGTTTTTAATGACCTCAAGACCAATCACAACACATACCTTTTCTTTTTCTTTCCAAGAATCTTTGCAATCTCATCAGTTTATCTTAAAATAGAAACCTTAATAGCTGTATGTTAGTCCACACAGGGTTTGACCAAGTGTGTGTTTATATTTTTGCAACTGCAATATTATGTGAAAGAAAGTAAAGATATTCAGTAGAATCACTTCTTATGTTGTTTTATGGTGCAGTAATACTGTATTTTTAAAGAGTTGCACATCGTTGCATAGACATGTAAATCAAAAGCAAACCAAGGACTGTTCAAACCTGCTCTGCCTATGTTGCACACAGGGAGTTATTCATTCAGTTTATCAGCCATAAAAATAATTGCAGTACACTCAAAACTGACTGACATCTTTTATAATTTTTAACACTAAAATGTCCTGGTAAAAGAGAACACTGCAATAACAATGCCTTATTAGTAGACAATCACTACCGTAAATTACAGTGTTTGCAGAATAAAACAGGGCTGAAAGAGTTATAACTTTATATTAAAAGACATATTTGTAATTTTGCCTCCTTTTCTCCCCTATAATGTCTTAGAAATATCTTGAATAGCATGTCTATTCCCAGTCTTGCAAAAATGTCCATGTGACTGCTATTGTCCAAATTAGTCTCTTGGTTTTAATTTTAAGATTTAAAAAAAAAAAAAAAGAAAAGAAAAAGAAAAATTGCCATCGATGTGTGGATATCTCTTTCATATACAGCTAAAAAGACTGCTAGTTTTTAGGGCATCAACAAATGTTTACAGGAAAGTAAATAGAATATTTGTTTGTGTGTGTCCTTCTAATCAGGATCTCCTTTCTCCACCATCAAAAAGAGTAGTCACAAGCAAAATGCTATGCACAGTTAGTAGACTTGCAAAAATAACTTAAAAAAAAGTTGTATGTCACAGTAAAATAAATATCCCATTTGATTTGATTTTGTGAGAACATAATTTGAAAATATTGACCTTTGACATCAGCGATGCTGCTTCAGACGATTTTAAAGCAGTTTCCCAGTATCTAAAAGCCAGGATAAATCTTGTGAAACTTCCTGAATATGTTGTTTTCCTTTGCCTTATTATACATAATAGATCTTGATACTTGCATTAGCTCACATGAAAGTCCCAAGGTTCTAGATCATCAGTAGTGATGGACTGGAAGAGACTCTCTGTGTTGCTGTTTGATGGCCATTCCAGGAGTCAAAAATCATCATCAGAACTAGACAGTGATCTTGGAAGTATGGGCTCAGACAGGCTGGAGGGTACCCTTAAAAGCACATGGGACCCTGCGTGTCCAAGCACGCCAGGTAGATTAATTCCCTGTCACGTCTGCCCAGATAAACAGCCCACAGCATGATTGAGAAGCCGTCTGTCTTGAGAGGCAGCCAAAGGCAGAGTATCTAAATAGCAGCGCAGCACGCTTCTGCTCAGGGTGCTCAAGAGACTACTCTGCCTGAGCAATTTTACCATACCATAGCTTTCTTATGAATTACTATGTCACAGATATCGGTTTTCACTCTATTTTTTTTTTTTTTTCATATGGAAAATCAATTAGAAGAGAGGAGGCTTGTGAGAGAACAGACTACAAGTCAATTCTTATCTTTGATTCCTCTATCTGGATTTTACGTACTTGACCATGAGTCGATAACACTGACCATCTCAGCTCAGGAAAAGGGCAGCAAGGGGCTACATTAATAACCACCACTTAACTTGGTCTTGTTCCCTCAGACCAACTGCATGATTATTGTCAGATGTTTTTGCATGGTGCCTGTTGCCATCTATATCTGGCCTATGAATAAACAGAGAACCTCAGTTTGGAACAGTGACAGTCTCACTCCTTGAGAAGCTTGTTTATTTATCACCTCATTAAACTAAATAAAATGAACAAAATATAAACAAGTCAAGGTTTTAGGGTATCACAAGGGTGGTCTTCTATCACGATATAAAGAAAATGCTGCAGAAAGATGCAAGTTTTGAGTGGTATAACAGACAGATCTCTTCTTTAGTGCAGTCTACCTTATTCCTGTTGCTACTATTATCAATCTAAATTTAGCAAAATATGACAAGATGAAAAAATAAATTGTGTAAACATGGACTTCAACTTTAAAAAGGCACACTCTCCTTTGGTAAGTGCACATGTAGTTCAGTATTTCTCTTGGCAAAGTTTAGGCATGTCTCTAGTTAACAAATATATTCTGCTGTCAGCCCTTTTTAAGAATTATATTTGATGCTGGATGCCAAATACCTCCTTTAAGTATTAATAAATAACTCACAGGTATCTTAGCTAGTGTGTGCTTGAGGAATTATGCTAATAATACTTTCTATGCTGGAGAAAAGGGAAATTCCCCCCATGAAAGTTCTACTTTCGCTGACATGTTCTCTAAGCTCTGCTTTCAGAATGGGTTCATTCTCACCAAGACAGCCATTTAATCTCTTGGAAAATCTGATCACCATCTATCTACTTTTTGCTGATGTTGCTGAGAAAATTCCTGTAGTGTCAGTAATGGGAAGGAATATGGATCTATCATTTTTTGAGTCTGGTCTAGGTGTTTATGTTTCATTACCTTCATGGTAATGAATCTTTTCAATTTGAAAAGAATAGAATAGTCACTACCATGTGAACCAAATTACACTATGCATTACATGCTACCTAACTAACAATAAAATATTTTATAGGTAAAAAGAGCATTAAGTGATACTGTGATTTTTTCATGTGTTTTGCAGAGAAGAAAGGATCTCTAAGGGATACTTAGATAAATTATATCCCAAATCTCAAGGTGTGTCTCTTACTCAGAACACTATTTTCAGTGGAATAAATTTTTTACCATGGTAGTTTGAATCTATTTCAAACTAGTCCCTTGTAAGAGATGCTTTGTTAATGCCACAGAGACCTAAATGCCTGTTATCTCAATCACTTCTCCTTACACTGAAGTAACTAATCACTATCAAGTAATACTAGTAAGCCTCTTTTAACATACCATTTCCTTCCTACATTTAGTTAATCCAACAGAAACTTTGTGGGGTATATGTCATTCAAAGTGAAATTATTTTCCAATTATTTTTTATTATTTTTTCAATTATTATTTTCCAAATTATTTTGGAAAATAATTATTTAACAAGGAAAACTACCCAGAAATCAGGAGTTCCTAAAGTGTTTTGATTTCAGAACACACACAAGAAAGGATTGCTTCTTGACTACCAAATTCACTGTTATTGTTCACTGTTAATATGTCACAGAGCAAGAAGGGGGAACATGCAAAGAGAGTTAATGTAAGGAGGAAAACCCCAAAAATTCAGATGACCCTCTTGTCTCTACTTTTGATTTGAAGATCTGATGCGCATAGGAAACCTTCTTATTTCAATCATAATTTTATATTTTCCATATGGTTAATATATTTATTTTTCCTTGTGATTTTTCTCCTAAGAAATGTTAGACGTCAGTGCTTCAGCTTGCAGTTTTGACTCTGTGTGCATGGGAATTTCAGCCCCCAAATCCAGAGGCTGCTTTAACCAGGAAGGGGAGAATTCTGTAACAACTTGACAATCTTGTCCCTGAGAATTGCTTATTGGAGTTCATTTAATCAGACTTCTGGAAAGGATGATCAGCTGGTTAGACTATTATGCAAACCATCTCCTTCTCCTCTTTACAGACAATCATACAATGTTAGACAATTCTACCTTTAATGTCTTTATATTTACTTAAAGCTTTTCACTCTGCACTTTTTGTTCCACTGATGTTGGTTATTGTACCATGTTCCTATTACTTGCAATAGCGTTTATTTAATTTCATGTGCTTCCTTGAGAGAGCAAACATTTTTCTTATTTCAAAGCTTTGTATTTATTTTACAATGCCTGCAGTTGATTTTGACTGCCATGGCCAGTTCCACTCGCGCATTTAGGCATCCCTCTCACCTGGTGCTGTTCTCATCACTTCCATTTTCCTTTCTTCCTCTACCATTATTATTTGCCATACACTTGCCTTTTCTGAAAGTCTGGTCTTCTGAGTTTAGTATTGTTAATTCTGCACCAGATTTGCCACCCTGAATCATCTAAATGAAAGTGATGTGTAACCATAAAAAAAAAAGAAATCCACTCATAAGCTTCCCCACATATGCATCTCAATAATCCAACGTTAAAAGAGTTTTGTGTTAGCCTCAGCTTTTGAGGTCTGTCATGACTGGTTTTAATCAGAATATATTCAATGGTAATAAAGTCTGAAAATGGTTATCTTCTTGAATTGTAACTACCACGTCTTTCTTTCACAGCTGGCAACAATCTTTTAGCCAATCACAAACATGCAAGGTCATTTTTTCTGTCAGATTGTCTGATTTTTAAATGTCTGCAGTGAGGTTAAGGTGGAGTTTTTGAGTGAGGTCTGCTTGGAACCTGATGTTAGGGACATGGTACAAAAGAATTACTGATGTGTTTTCATTTTCTGCTGGAACAGCTACAGGAAATCTTCCATGTCTCAGCCTGGTTGGATGTTCCTATCAAGAGTTATTCAACAAACAAGTAACAAAACTAAACTAGAAGTTTTCTGACTGTTATATATAGGGTCACTAATGAGAAAAAAGAGTCCAAGAGAAGAGACCTTTTCTCACCTTCTCAGTGCTGCATATAGTAATGGTCAACGTTGTGAGGGACATCGACAACTGCAGAGTTCTTTCCTCCCTTCTCTTTTCATTTAGACAATGTCTATGTCCACCCATGTTTGAATTATATCTAATCTTTAGATGTGCTTTTCTAGTCCAATTCTGGGAGTACAGGGGAAACTGACTTTTGTATTTCATAATGAGGTGATGTAAAATTCCTTTTGTTTCTAACAGCTGAGTTGCATATTGATTCATTAAATATCAAGATATTAATGTATCAAGAATAAAAAAATAAGGGTTTTTAAAATGAGAGGGTAGAAGTACTCATTCAGTTTTGTTCATGAAAAATGACCCAACCTCCTTGAAACTGTTTATAGAGGTATGTAGCAGTGCTAATAGAGACACATCTGCAAAAAAGTACTTTTTGACAAAACAAATCTTGTCTCACATACAGGACAATCCACCTACTTGGAATTACTTTATCCATTATTGAATAATTAGTAAAGCTTTGCTCCTGTACTGCTTACATTTTAGTTTGGATCTTGTATACATTGCAACTAAGGAAGAACTGTTCTGGCAAATCCTATTTGTTTTATTTGGGTGTTTTTATCTCGACTGCAGTGGAAGAATTAAGAGGACTGAAATGTTTGCTTCTCAGCCCTTCTTCACTCAACTATTTGTTTTATTTGGGTGTTTTTATCTCGACTGCAGTGGAAGAATTAAGAGGACTGAAATGTTTGCTTCTCAGCCCTTCTTCACTCAACTATTTGTTTTATTTGGGTGTTTTTATCTCGACTGCAGTGGAAGAATTAAGAGGACTGAAATGTTTGCTTCTCAGCCCTTCTTCACTCAACTATTTGTTTTATTTGGGTGTTTTTATCTCGACTGCAGTGGAAGAATTAAGAGGACTGAAATGTTTGCTTCTCAGCCCTTCTTCACTCAATGCATTTCCTAGGGAACTCAGAAACTTAAGAATACATATATAAATGTGTAAATAGAAGCAAAATCTACAATTTTAAAAGGATAGTATTCTAAAAAGACTTGCTGGTGCTCAACCATGACCATAGGCAGGAAAACCCTGCATGCTGCCCAACGCTTCCTGCAACAACACTTTATTCCTTTTGCAAGATCAGGCACTTGCATGGGTTACGGTTCTGCATGGATGTAGGTGCTATACATCTGGAGTCTGGTTACTTAAGGAAAGCTTATTTTCCTGCGTTTCTTTTTATGATCTGAAAGACATGAAACAATGAAGTAGACTGTTCCATAGTGGGGAAAAAGTTATCTCCCTCATGAGCTCTCATGACAAAGGCAGATGTGCTGAAAACCCTTGATTTTGCTGACCTTATGGAATGTGGTCATAAACCTGGAGAAAGATGCTCTGAGAATAGTGGGGAGTATACAGAAAGCAGACTATTACAGCAAAAATATTACTGTTAATAACAATAATTATATCTCATGAAAAGAAGCTTAATGATGGGGTTAGATATTTCTTTGATGAGATCGTTTTCAGTTAGAGGAAGATGCATGTATCCTGATTTCACTGGAATTAGAAGAAATTGAAAGAGCATTAAAATGTTGCTCATGGTACTATTTCCAGGTAATGCCCACAATCATCTCCTATTACATATTACCATGCTTTATCCATCACCTATTTTCATGTGACCTCTTCTTTATCCAGAGCTGTTGAGTTTCTTGCTGCTTCTTCTCCACAGATGCTCATATAAAGAGGTTTGCATCCCCTCAGGTTCCTTGGGGTGGTATTTTTCATATCTGTTTATGTAATATGTCATTCACCTGGAATAAATTAAATTTAACTACTGAAGAAAGGACCCTGAACAAGACTATGTGATTGCTCAGCCTTCAGCCTAATGCTCTGACATTGTGAACCACATAATATAACGCTTCACCTTATTCATGTATGACTTCATCACCTCTTCCTGAGCACTCACTGGTGTTCCAAATGTTAGCATGAGAATAAAATATGCTTACTGTTCTCATTCCTAGCCATGTCTTTCTGAATAGATTTGGTTTTAGCCAGATCTGTGAAAGATATACCCCTCTGATGAAGATTGGTTACCTCCACCAGAATCGCATAACTTGCTCCCTTGGAGAAATAACTCTTGCCTTCTTAGACCGTCCATGACAGAGTGAGCTCTAGGATAACTATCTACCTAACACTAAGTTTTTATAATAGTTGCTGCTTGTAGGGAGGTATTTGCCTTGTTGGAATATATCATAGTGGAATGAGGGAAATGCTGAAAATACCAGTGAGTTTGTTCCAGTTATTTATTCACTGTCACTCTTGCCTCATTCTCTAGATTGCAGTCTAGGAAAGGATGATGCCACCCTTGACTTCGAGGATTAGCTCATGGGATAATGGATATTGCATTCAAGAAATTAGATAAAAGTCTTTTCATCTGAACTTCACTTTTTTATGTTGTATAACTAAGTAAGCTCCTGGCAATATAAAATGTTTTTCTGCTTGGGTTTAAACACCTTTAAACTCTTATGATTCATGTATATGCTAATCATTTTGCATTATTTTTAATTAGCAGAAATAGAATTTATGGTTTTATTTCCTGCTTTCAAATATTGAACTTTTCATTAGCCAACAATAAAAGACAATTAAATATTCTCTGCCAAAACTTCTCCAATTTTCTGCTGGTTTTCCCTTAGTTATTTCATTTTCCTTCAGACTCCAGCATAGATTCACAGTTAGAATTATCTAGCAGTCTGCCCAAAAATGAATATCCTCAAGCATTAAATCTTCTCCTTTCTTCTAGATTCTCCTAGACAAGTCTAATCTTCCAAGAGAAATGTTAACCACTACAGCTTGAATTGCAACTGTATTCAAGGGATACAGTTTATTGTCTAATTCATCAAAAAGGCACTCCTAAGTAATAAATAATGGAAGATCATTAGGAGGTATGATCTCAGTCACTTATCTTTTGGATTTACACTCAGTGATGAAAAAAGAAGGAAAGATGTCAAACTATGTGAGTACTACAAAATATGTGTCAATTGAAGTGAAATCTTAGCTTCAGTATGATCTCAACATAAAAAATAGCTCTATAGAGGTGTCTCTTGAATTAAAAAAAAAAAGACCAAAAAAAACCCCACCCTAAATTAATTGAAAGGCAGCCAAAAAAGTCCCATATCGTATCTCAGTTTCATTAAAATGATGATACCCGAAATATCATACCCTATGACCTTGAAGTTATGAATCTATCATATAATGGAGAAAGTTTCTGGACTTCCAGAAAATAATGTAGTTGGTAGTAAGCCACTATAGAATTAATTAAGTTCAGGTTAGACACCTAAACAGTCATGTGAAGAAGAGCATGAATGAAAGAGATGGACTAAAAGAATTAGCTCAGTAGTGAAACATTGAGCTGCATCTGGTAAAGAATTTCAGATTTGGATCAGAATGTCATAGGGAAAGGTCTTCATGGTGTAAGATCATTGCACAGTATGTACAAAAAATATGCATTAGGAAGTTGAGTTAGTACAATAGTAAAGAGAGATGGAAAAACTCCTGCTGAGAATATTTTCTGCCAGAAAATGTGATTTTGTCAAAATGTGTTGCCTGTAGCAAATTTCTAATCCTACATAGGTTTTGATAGGAAACTTCTTGAACAGCTAAATTTCTTGACAGTTCACTTGCTAAATCCTTACCAGTTTACCTGGAAGACTGCTTGACAGAAGTATGATTTCTGAATTTTGCGGTGTTGCAGGTTAATTGGTTCTTTGAATTTCTGTTAATGAGAACAGAACTACAGGTCAGTACCAGGCAGGTACTCAACCTGAGAACAGAGAGGTTCTCAACTCTACACCTGTCTCTGGGGTGTTGTGGATGACTCTAGGAGATCTGAATGCAATGGCTGTGGCTCTCTCTGGTTTTCTTGTAGTCCCACTCCGAAGGGCATGGTGTTACTTTTGGGTTCTGATACTGAAGATATTTCAGATCCACTTTTTGTATTATACCATGTCAGTTAGTATTCTTCTAAACAGGAAAATTGTTGTGAAGATTCTGACTAATATGGCTGGTAGGAATTTGTGTTTGGTTCAATGGTTGTAAAAATCAACCAGGTTTTGAGTGCTTGCAATCACATGCTAGATTCTTCTCAAGTAATGTTGAATGTTGGATTATAAACAATATTAATAGTAATTGCAAATATTCTGTAACTTCTGAATTAGAAAGTATTGATGAAATTCCACTGCAAGACACTTATTCCTCTTACTCTGTCTCCACTTTTGGGAAGAGACAAAATTCTCTGGCTTTTCAGACTTAAGCTTAAGAAGAAAAAAATTAGAAAAAATGAGGTGTGCAGGCGGGACGTGTTACAGTGTGTGCATCATGAAAGTCCTGGAGTCCTATGTTCCATAATGACTGGAAGAAAAGCTTCAGAATCAGGTTCACCTGAAGTATCTTTCTCTCAGTATCCCAATGGACTTTTTTCTAACATTTAACATGTATAGATCACCATCATGGGAGTTGATTAGGCCAACAGAACTCTTGGTGAAGTATCATAAAAATTTAATTGTTCTGGATTATATTCTACTGTGCAAATGGTAAGCAGCATCTGGAGAGATAGAAAAAGTAGGATGACACTAATAAAATGCAATTAAAAATTTGTATGTAGACCAATACATTAATTACTAAAGTTTTTGATACAAATAATTTACTAGATTTTTTTAATTGTAGACTGTAATATTGCAATATTAATGGAATATGACAATTCTCAAAGTGCATAATAAATTGGCTTAAGTGGCATAAGCATTTCATAAAAGAGGCAAAATTGATAAATTACTTTTTAATGAAAAAATTTTAATTCAAATGTTCATTATATGAAACTGAAGTGGTTTACAGGCATATGTCAATATTGAAAAAGCACAGAAATTTAATGCTTTATGAATAAGAATAGAATAAATAATTTAAGTTTGGTTTTTGGGGCCTTTGTTTTTTGTTTGAATTTTTTTGGGTTTTTTTCAGTTGGTTGGTTTTGTTGCCTTTTTCTTTTTACTCAGTTTAAAACTCTTTGAAATAGATATTGCTTATATTTTTTCAGGTCTGTGAAATTCAAATGTTTTTATATGTTTTTCCAGATTTTTTTTTCTGCTAAAATTACATCTTTTGCTCCAGTGTCTCTTTCTATAGCATAGAAATTATATTTGCCACTTAGATGTTTCAACTCTGAGTTCTCATTGACTTCCTAAGAAGTAAAGATATTCAGTTATTCACAGGAATAATCATGTGATTCCTGAGTTCAAGATTTTAGTATCATTTTTATTCTTTAAATCTAAAAGGGGGAAAAAAGCTACAAAAATTTACAGCAATAATGTAAGCTATATAGAGTGATTTTTCAGAATGAATAGCCTATTGCTTGCCTGTAACTATGGATGGCTTCTGAATGTAGAAAACATCAGTTGCTTCTCCAAAGAGCTCAAGGTTTTAAGAATGAGATGGGAATTTTAAAAGCTGCTTTTTAGCTGTCATCAAAATAATCTATTATTGATGTAATAATGTTTTAGATTAGGGTTTTCAGCCTGGAGATTGTGATAGTAACCAGCATCTCCCGCATTTTGGTCTGCCTTGATACAGAATCCTCATTCCCAGGCTGTGCTGCCTTCCTCCTCCAGGCTGAATAATTTTTTAGGGGAAATTATTGAAAATTGTATTTCCCTTCTCCTTATGTTTATTTTAGTCTAACTGTTTCCATGATTTTGTTCACAGTGTGAATGTAAAAATTCCTCCTTCCATTTTCAGATAAATGAGCTGGTGACAATAAATAACTGCATTTCTTGGGTGAGGATTTCCAGTGCAGTCTCAGATTAGATGCTCTCCTCTCTCTCAGTAGGATTCCCAAGCCCCAGCAAAGCTCATGTTGCAGTCACAGATTAAAGCTGGAAGAAACTTGTCCCTAGTCTGACTTCTGTAGTTGAAGGACTGTGCAGTATTCGTGCTATGGCATAGTGCATGTTACACTTTCTTTGAAGGAAGGGGAAGAGCAGATAGAATGAAAATCAGGTATAACCATTTTAACCCACCAAGTGTTTACAACTGTGACTATAAATATGCGAACTATAGCTTTTCTGTCCATTATCTATTTCACTTTTCCACCAAAAAAAGAGAACTCCAGTGCATTCAGTGTTGCCCCTTCCGCCAATCATTTAATTTGTCACATAGATCTTTTTCAAACACTTTCCAATTTATAAATACATTTCTTAGATTATGAGTGCCAGGATTGGACATATTTCAAGCTTCAATAATGCCTGATATATTAGCAATAAAGTAATAAGAGAAAGGAAGTACTTTGCCTTATTATAATTAATAATTTAATTAATTACAGCAGAGGTCACTGTCAAAATGAGAAATAGGTTCTTCTCTAGGCTCTACATTGTCCCCAAAAAGGAGGATGCTGCTGCAGCCTATGTTCTTCTGAAATGAATGTCTTTTTATGTTTGACTGTATGAAAACCCATATTTTTAATCTGTACCCAAGTTAGTGAGTGAATGAAATTAGAATGTCTTGTTCTCATCTCTACATTCCTGTTTTATGTCATTTCTGTTCAACTCGGTGAAGTGCTACTTGTGTATTAGAAAGCACCTTTGACTGTATTTTAACTTTCCCCGAAACTTCATATTTGTCCTACTGCTCTCATTATCAGTTGCCTATTCAATCCCTTTTCCCCATTTCATTCTATAGGTATTGATTAGTTTATGTGCATATACACAGAGACACACAAATATTGTATGCATTAGTATTTTTAAGAATGGCTTTAATTTTCCTTCTAAGCCAAGCTGGCTTATTACCAAAGCAGTTGTCCTTCTTTATTGATTGTGGCTTCTGGACAGCTAGTAAAATATTCCTAAACAGTTCCTAATTATTCATATTTTTCTGTTTAAATTCTTTCTCCCAATAGATTTAGCTTTATTTGTTCTCAGCTTTGGAAAGCTGACTCTTTCCAAGTAATTCAGTAGCTGCCATAAAAATTCTGAAGCAAAGCCCAAGGAAGGTTCCTGACCTCCTCTTGGTTTGGTTCCCAACAGAATATGAAAATGGGGATGATGCACAATCTTGATTAAAATTAATAAGTTTCTCAAAGAGAAAACTAAGGTTTAGAACTCATAGTAGATTTTAATGGTTGGGAATTTGACAAGCACTGAAAATCCTTGTAGTTGATAATGCTGAATATCTAATGAGCAGTACTACTGAAATGGAAAATGCTGATATTTTTGAGAAATGGACTCTGGAATGGTTGTCTGTGACAGTATTGTGAAATCCCCTGTTTTTAATCTATTCACTAGCATGCCTGATTATGACTGAGAAATTTCTGTATTATTGTTACCAGAAAAAAGATATCAGTTTGATTGCTACTCTTCATTGTGGTTCTGTCATGGTTTAACCCCATCCAGCAGCCAAGCCCCAGGCAGCCGCTTGGTCACTCTCCTCCCAGTGGGGTCAGGGACAGAACAGGAAGGGTAGAAGCCAGAACACTCATGGGTTGAGATAGAGACAGTTTATTAGGGAAAGCAGAAGCTGCATGCACAAGTAAAGGAAAACAAGGACTAAATTCACTTCTTCCCTCTGGCAGGCAGGTATTCAGCCTTCTCCAGGAGAGAAGGGTCCTATCACATGTAATGGTGGCTTGGGAAGACAAACACCATCACATTGAATAGCCCCCCCCCCC
>VWZN01005437.1:162160-172964 GCA_013396955.1 Regulus satrapa | reverse complement strand
GCTTCTTTGAAAAGCTGCTGGAAGCTTCCTCTATGTCTGACAGAGCCAATCCCAGCCGGCTCAAAGTCAGACCTGCTGCTGGCCAAGCCTGCAACAGTTGGAAATGGTGGTAATGTCTCTGTGATAACATATTTAGGAAGAAAAAAAAAAGTTATTGTGCAGATGTAATTGTGTTCAAAGAATAGCGGAGTGAGAATATGTGAGAGAAACAGCTCTGCAGACACCAGGGTCAGTGCAGGAGGAGGAGGAGCTGCTCATGGCAGCAGAGCTGAGATTGCCCTGCAGCCCGTGGCGCAGACCATGGTGAAGCAGCTGTGCCCCTGCAGCCCATGAAGGTCCATGCGGAGATCCACCTGCAGCCTGGGGAGGAGCCCCACCTGGAGCAAGTGTATGCATGAGAGGAGCCTGTGGACCAACAGGAAGCCCACGCTGGAGCAGCCTGTTCCTGAAGAACCACACTCTGTTGAGAAGTGACCCACATTGCAGCAATTTGTAGGGTACTGTTGCCTGTAGGATGGCAACACTGGAGAAGACCATGGAGGGACCACATGCTGGAGCAGGGAAAGGACTCCTGTCCCTGAGCAGTGACAGAAAAATCACGTGATGGACTGCCTGCAACCCCCATTCCCTGTCTCCCGGGGCCACTCATGGGGAGGAGGTAGAGCTGGGAAGGAGGGAGGAGTGGAGGAAAACTGTTTTTGAGGTCTTATTGTACTTCTCATTATCCTGCTCTGATTTTAGTAGTAATAAATTATTATCTCTAATTCAAGTCAGTTTTGCCTGTGACAGTGAGTGTTCTGTGTCTGTCTTAACTCATGAACCTACCTTTCACTGTATTTTCTCTCCCTGTCCATTTGCAGAGGGGAATGATAGAGAGGCTGTGGTAGGTGTCTCCCATCCAGCTAGAGCCAACCCATGACAGTTTCTTTGGTGATGAAACCTAGTAATGAACTAGGGACCAACCACTATCTCCTCCCCAAAGTGGCAGTACGAGAAACAGAAGAGGCCTTGGCTCTGTGTCTGTATTGCCCGCTCAGCAATGATAAAAACACCTCTATAGTGTCAATTCTGTGTTCTGCACAAATCCAAAACACAGCCCCAGAGCAGCCACTGTGAAGACAGTTTTTTTGGCCTCAGACAAAACCAGCACAGGTTCTATGGGAGAATACTGGACTTCAATTTTAAAACAAGAAAGTTATTTCATTTAGAGAAATAGGTCCTGTAGCTCCATTTCCACATATTCAACATTAAAAACTCTAAGCATCAGCTATACTGGGTCATGAAATAAAATTCTCTGAGATCTGGACTGATTTGTTTTGAGAAGAAACATTCTTAGTTTTCTCAGCCGGGCATGTCAGTGTTGTATTGGATACAAGCATTCTGAAGAAAAATCACCAAATATGCCCTTAGAAAAAAGGTAGACAATGATTAAACAAAAACAGGAAGTACAGTCTAATTGTCCACACAGAATCAAATCCACTTATTATTCTTCCATCACCTGTGTAAGTAACTATTGAAAGAACTTAAAGTTTTCTCTCAAAACAGTACATTTTAAAGTTAGATAACTGTTACTTGGGAGTTTTAACTGAAATTCTAAGGACAATAAAACACACTGGTTTGTATAGGTTTTTCATTAACATAATGTGATGTGTGTTTGGTCTGTTTCTATTTAAAATAGTTCTTTAGATATATCCAAAGACATTGCTCTGTGTGAACTATGGTAAGAATGAGAGTAAGGTCATGCTACCACTGCCAGGTCTTCAGAATTCATAACAATTTTGAGCATTTCACCTGGTAAGAGCACTTTGTGGAGGGTCAGCTGATAGCCTGCCTGCCTTTCTTTGAAAGCCCAGCTTTTTAAAAGTTTAGCACGAGTGATCTGGGTGAAACTTGCATGCTTGATCACACGAAAATTTTTCCTCCATGTAAAATCAACACTTCTGATTTTGTTTGTTTTTTTTTTATTTGTGCATCTGTTGTGCTTTTTTTTCTTTTTTTTTTTCACTTTACAGAGAAATTTGCTGAAGAAAAATATAGATTTCTGTTTAGACCAACTCTTTCATGTAGCTGAACAGTCAGACAAACAAAAAAGTTATTCAGGGTATTCTAAACAGTCCTTTCCTCATCTGTTCCTTCAATTATTTGCAATTGTCTTAATTCTTTATTTTGTATATTGTTTCTAATCTTCCCTACTGCAGAATTACAGAGGTCAGCTTGAGAGTTAGAATTCTTTTTCTCATGTTGTAAAATTTCATTTGGAAAAGCCAAGGGAAACTGCATCAATATACTCAGGAATTATTGATGATGAAGGGAAAACTAAAATTTGATTTCCTTACATCTGCTTCTAATAACTTTTCTAAAAAATTAAATTAGTGGATCAATGTTGAGTTTTCATTTCTATTCAGATTGTAGGATCTGCATGCATACTTTTCATCTTTTTCCCTTTTAATCATGGTTTAACTGTCTTCATTATGCCTATCTCTCTTGTAATTTTTTTTTTCAAGATTTTTTTTGCCAAATATTCCATCGTAATCTATGGTAAACTAATTTTTAGTTGGAACACAGAAAAAATTACATTGTGAAAGCCCTACTTGTACCCATGTGCCACTATAATGTGAATTGTGCCAGGATGGAGACCAGACTGAATGCTCTTTCCATGTTGCAGATCAAATGGACATGTTTTACAGCAACACAATGAGTCAATTTTTTGGAGCTCTTGAGAAGTCTCCATTCCATCTCATTCAATTTTCAGCTGCCTCCACTTGTTTAGCCTCTTATCAGCTTACATATATCGCAAGGATAAGACACTCCTTTAGCCAAGTTAATTACAGTGTCTTCATCCCATGCAATCATGAGCAGGCCTGGTTATTTTAATCATCTTCACGCCTACTTTCTTATACACACTTTGCTTCCACAGTAGCCATTCTAAAATGTGTGAGCTGGACTTTTGCCTAGAAGTAAGCTGATCCCTGCATTACCCTGAAATGTTCTCACTGCATTTGCTTCTAATTGGGTAATGTGCTGCACTGTTTTCATATGTTTTTCGTTCCTTGCTATCAAACATTCCATGTTTTTTTCATGACATGATTTATAAGACTTCCTTGTCACTTACATTCCTGCCAAGTCTCCCAGAGATTCATCTCTAAATTGTTCTGTTTCTTCCAAAGTCTCACCCTCATACTGGTGCTAATTGAGTATTTGCATACCCTGTTCCTTCTGTCTGGAACTCCCAGCCCTTTTAACTCACTGGATGTCCTTTGCCAAACACTTTTAAAAGTCAGGCTGAAACTTTCCCCTTTGAATATTGCTTTTTGTGCTCATATGTAATCCCTTTCAAATGTTCAGAGCCCAGAAATGTTTCCACATTTAAGTGATCAGAAGTGAGAGATAACAGCAGCGTTTCAGGCCAAATCAGATATAGAATGATCTGCAACCTGTCATTTCCTTGTAGAATTATACAACAGTGACAATCTCAGGATGATTATGTCACATATGCTGACAAAAAATCAGGATGTCCTCCTTGTAAAAACAAATCCAGGAGGTCCTTTATATTCCTGAACAGGTACAGGCCTGCTACATTTACATGCAGCAATCTATTGGATAGCTTAAGTTGTTGGAAACTGAAAGTCTGCAGTTAAGCAACAGATAGAAATTGTTCAGGTTATCTAGTTTCAAAGTAGTAAGTTCAAGAACTAAATTTCATGTAAATGTTGCATGATAGCAAATTAACAGAAAATCCTTCCAATAAGTAAGTCCAAGGATGCAGCCTGATCTGCTCACATCCCTCTCTTTCATCATGTTTTCAGCTCCTTCTGTTCCTCTTTAAATCTTGCTCTGTCTTGCCACAGAATTCAGGTCTTGTCAATCTACCAGTGTTGTGCCAATACATAAATGACATTATCAACTTAACATCAGAAGCAGCTATTAACATATCAGTGTAATCTCCAAGATAGAATCAATTAAAAATGATGATCAGTATAATACCTGTCTGTCAAATTATGAAAAATAAGCCATGGTTGTGGGGCTTTTTCACCATATTAATCCTACAACAGCATTTCTGCTAACTTGATTTCCAAATTTAGTCGTCACTAGACTTGCATTGGTGAAACGAATTTCTGGGAACTTTGAAGAATAAACTATGTTTGTGCTTACCAAGTAGAAGGATTTAGTAAATAAATGGCATCAATGTATTGTTACGAGAATGGGAATTACTTACGCAAGGTTTTTCAGAATTGGAAGACAAACTTTGCAGAAATGCAATAGCATATTAAAAGTGTAAGAAGAGATTAGCTGTCCAATAAGGGCAAGGACTGGACTTCTAATTATCTAGAGATTTACTTGTTGGTCAGACTCCCTCTGTAACATCTGCAGAGGGGACAAAACCTATTTAACCTACATATAAGGATTTAAATTACCTGCCACTGGCATATTCCAAAGGTAATTCTTGTAAGCAGCTGAAGTTACACTAACATTTGACAAATTTCCCTAATGCAAAATTTAATAAATAGAAAGGGATCTCAGATCTATTTTCCATTGCAAATAGCCCACTGAAGTGATAACTATGGTTTACTTCACAGTTTTGTCTTTCAGAAGTTTATTTCACCTCCTGAAGCTTCTTCTTTAGATTCTTCATTGTACTTGGGAAGAAGTTAGTACTTTTCAACATTTATCAGGTGGGACATGTGCCCTGAAACCTTTCAGAAGCACAAGCATCTGCCAGTCCTGCAAGCAAGCACCAATGCAGCTGCAGCTGTTTGCATATTCTCTCAAGGAATTACAGAAAATAATGTCAGCTTCGTATCTAGATGCTGAAGTTAGAGTCAGGAGAAGAGAATGTTAATGGTATAGACACAAATATTAAAGTGAATATTTTATTTGAAAAGGCAGATAACACAGACAGTTACATGCACATTTATTACCCCATTTCCTGTGTTGATTTTTTCTCTTGTGTGATTTTGGAAGGGTGAAATCTTAGGCTATGAGTTCAGTTCTTAGCACTAGATTTAAAAAAATAAATCTTGAAATAAATTAATGCTAGTTCAAACTAGCACAGTTTATTTTAATGTGTTCAGTTTAGCCTTCCCAGTATGCGACAGTGCACCGTGTGCCCTGCTGGGAGGGCTGAGTCCTTGTGGCTGCACAGCAGCTCAGGGCCACAGCCATGGCTCAGAAGCAGAGCATCTGCTGGGAGCTGCTGTGACCAGTCTGACTTTACACTGTGCCTGTATTCTGGAGCTTTCATTTCAGGCACAAGAAAACATTTTCAGGTGGGGAATAACCTACAGCATATAATGGAATAAAAGAAAGAGAAGTTTCATTTTGCAGCTCTAATGAACAAAAAATTTCACCTTAATTGAGTTCCTAGCTGGGTCACAGCTGGAACAGAAATTGCCCAATATTGGATAATCTGATCTTAAGGTTCCAAATAAATGCAGAAAGGAATTACAGCTGGTCTCTACTCACAAAGAGCTACTGAGCACACACAACACATATTACTATTGTAGTTGCTTACATCAGGCTTCATTCTGGGCTCATATTTAAGCTTTTACATGGTTTTAAATGCTTGCTGCAAAATCAGATCTTTGAGAAAGACATATGACTGGCAGAGGATAAATATTTTACATGGAATAATTACTTATTGCCTGAAGTCTTTGGCATGCTATCCAGCAAGAAAAAAACCCAAACATTTTAATACATGCCAACCACACCTACAAAAGATAAGTACCGTCACAAATCATACTCACTCATTCCAAGATTATCATTTGATAACCAGTCCAAATTGCTGTTGAGATAATAGCACATCTTTTGATGTTACTGGCAAAGTGCAGGTAAAAATATTTCTGTGTTTGCCTTTCACCATTAGAGTTAAGATTTTACAGAACATAAGAACAAAACAAGAGCCAAAGCATAAGAGGAAGAATACTTTCTCATAGTAAATTAGATACACTTCTGCATACTTTGGGGAAAAAATGCCACCTACTAGAAACAGACTATTAAGTGAAAAGTGCATAAACACAATTTACTTTACACGGCAAACTTTAGAAATATTTGGTATGATCTACTATTTAGCTTAAGCCTAGTTTTCTTAGAGGCTTTTGGAAAATAATTGCAGGAAATATAATAGGTTCTCCCAGCAATGAGAGAAGCTAAATAACTTCTATCATAAAAAGTACAAACAGACTGGATCTTTGTGGCAGATTTCCTTGACACCTCAAGTCCACAATCCATTCAATCGCTGCCTCTCTAACATCCCAGGAAGCTTTAATCAATGTCAGGTTTACACCAGTACAGAGCAGAATCTCTGGTTTATCAGTTTAAAACAATGGGATCCTTTATGCAGGGAGATTGTGACTCACTGCCTTGTTTGTCCTAGCTAATGAGAACTAACAGCACTGTCTGTAATGGATGTGCCATGGATATTACTGTGGGAATGTGCCTTCAGGAAGAGATCCAACTATCTTAACTGTGTAGTCAAAGATGATTGTTATTAAAATAATTTTGGAAACTCATGTACAAGATGTACTTGAACTGTACACTGAATAAGTTAACAATTGTTCAAACTTATCATAGCTGTTCTGCACATATGTTCAACATGCAGCTTGTTGGCATTTTGGTGCTGTGTATGTGTGTGGGGAGAGGGGTGTGAGCAGACCTAGTCTGCTGACTCATCTTGATAGATGGATTGGGTTTTATCATCGCTGAATCAGAGAAACACTGCGTGGTTCTCCAAAATTAAATAGCTTGAGGGAAAAGAATAAACATCCTGCATCAGACCTTACAGTAAATCAGACCATGGAAAGGCTCAATTCAAGCAACTGGAAGCTTGCTCAGGATTTCTGCCAAGGTTTGTTGCACCATAAATGAAAATCCACAAACTAGGAGATGAAAATCTTTAAAAGACCCTTGACTGGATATTTGCTGTGTGGGAAACTCTCAGGAACGGCTCATCTCCTGGTATTTCTGTTCCCCTGCTAGGGAGGCAGAGATCCAGAGCAGAGCATGTAGACTTGACCATTTCCTGCAGGAGCAGAGCATTGAATAAACCGTCTGGGAGGAGAACAGCTTGGTCAGGTTCCTGAACCTTAGTGAAGAGTTGAAACTATTTATGCCAAGCAACAACAGCAACTGATATTTGGACACCTTCATCATTGTAATAATTTCTTATACATTTCCTTTTAAGAAGGGCTGCGATCCTGATTTTGTGTTTACACAAAAAATAAGATCAGTAATCAATCTGTGATTACTGATTCATCCAGAGCACACAACCAACTGAGAGGGTACAGAAGCAGCATTTGCTTGTGACCAAGTGAAGACATGCATTTCAGATTAATTTACCTGATGAAATTTTGCTGGAAAGGTCAGGACTGTGAAGTATTTAGTAGAAAAAAACAGATAAGATAAAGCATAAGAGCTAGCAGATCTGCTTTTCAGTTATTCATAATGCTTCTTGTACCAGTCATGCATATTGTATAATGTCTGTATGTTCTCCTGCATGCACTATAAATTTTGTATCTATGTAAAAATATTTGTATATGTCCTATTAGCCTCTATAGTTGGTGTGGGGCAGACCTGAAACTAATTCCTCAGCTTATCTAATAAAAGATTTTAAACCTGTCAAAAGCTTCCTTTAAATCTCAGGTGAGAACTGCTACATTGAAATGCACCCACCATGAACCGTGTCAGGAGCTCTTAGAAATGAGCAATGTAACTGATCAGAGATTCAGTGAAGGACTGACAAGCAAGAGTTTTCTATGGTGTTATAGACCAGTGTGAAAATGCAATTTTCACAAAAAAATGCAGTAAATGTAAAGAAAAAGAAAAGAAATTGAAATCATAAGTGGAAAATTTTAAATTTTCAACCAGAACATAAATTCTTGCATTTTGAAAAGCAGCTGAAGCACTGGCTGAGGTCTTCACATTTCCATTCTTCTCTTCTGCCTTAACTCTTAATCTAGAGCACACATCCTCTGATACAACAATGAATTATTTTTTTTCCAACAAAAACATCAAAATTTTCTATTAAAAAAAAAAAAGGCAAAAACTATGAAGGGTATTTTAATCATAATCCAAAAGCAATAAATTTCCATTACTGAGAACTGGAGGAGCATTAGAGGCTTACTGGACCTTTCAGGTGAGACACAGAATTGGAACATAATGGAGAAATGGGATGTCTGCAGTAACTTTCCACTGTACTCATCCACTACAAGGCTGTTTGGAGTCCGGCAGTAACATCTGTGTTGTTACCTAGACTGTCCCAAAACCAAGAGGCTAAGATCATTTGATGTCCTCAATCTTCTAGGCATAATAGAGACATAATCAGTCCCTGGTCTGTGCCCAGCTTCATCAAAATTGAACACTATGTATCTGTGCAATATTTTTTAGCAACCTGCATTTGTTTTGTATTATTATAACCTGGATAATTGATATCTAAGAACAGAAAATCACATGTAGCTGTAATTTACAGGATTATAAATATTAGATAAATTACTAAGACTTTAAAAAAAACCCAAACCAAATCAAACCAAAACAGGATAATGTGGTTCAGAAAACCAAAAAGAAAAAGGAACTTTTCATCTCATGTGGGAATGAATTAGAAAAAAAATCTCTAAAAATAGATTCCACAATCTACATTATATTACCATCAATGGATATCTTCCTGATATTACTGTTCACTACCTCATATGTCCCTTATTTTTCCCAGCAGAGAACCAGAAAGTCTATTCTCTGAACTGGACTGACTTGGCATGTTGTACTGGAACAAAGTACTGCCTACTTGAAGAAGGACAGCTAGGAAAGTCTTGAGAGCAGGGCTGAGGGAGGTCACCTGGCCAGGGCTGTCTTTGCATTACAGAACACTCAATAAACCAGGTAATCTGTGGAGCAAGAGGAACACTGACACATGTCTGGGGGCCTTGTGCAGGATAAAGATGCAATCAGCCATTAAACATTTATAACCAGTATTAATGAACCATTGAAAGGATAGGAAACCCTGCATTGCTGTTCTACTCCTTTACACTTACTAACCTGTGAAATCTCAATGGATTTGTCTTGGGAATATTTGCCTGCTAACTTTACATTTCTCACAGGCATGACATAGGTAATCCTGATACCAATGGCAGTCTGCCCCACAGAGCCCCCACATTGCATTACTTGTCAGCTGCTTTTCAGAAACAGTTCAGCCTGTACAGCCTTGGTAAACAAGATGAACAGCTGGTCAGTGGGCTGTCCAAAAAGGCAATGGACAGTGTCTATTACAGTAAGTTTAGCACCACTCTGTCCAGGGTCATACATCACACACTAAACTCCTTGTCAGCTGTAAACACAAACAGAATAAACTCATGATTTTCTGGCCAGCTACATAGACATTTTGCTTTTCCCACCCCTCCTTTCCCTTGGTAAGCAATTTATTATCCTCATTGGAAATGCAAGGTATACTGAGACACATATCCTTGATACCCATGTGGGTGAAGAGGCAAAGTTTTAACATGTTCCTGAAAAACGTGGTTTTGAGCATTGTGAGACTAAATAATAACTCTAATACCCTTCTTGGTTTTAGAAAGTACTTATTTTTATCTACATATTTCAAAAACCCAGTTCTCTAAGTCCATAGAGGCATGTAGTGCCTGCACAGAATGAGAGATGCCTGGCTCTTAAACACTGGACAAGTCATATAATCAAAATCTTCCTTTGCATACTTGCAGTCTAATGAAAGTTTGACATTAAAGTAGTCTAGAAATTAAATCCCCTATGTAATTTAACCAAGTTTTGTTATTTTTCTGAGAATCTAACATTATAATACATTTGACCTCAGTAAATATTAGATATCTGCCTGAATATCATTTGCCATGTTCTGACACCAAATCTCCACAATACCCTCCATGAACAGTTTTTAGCAAGAAGGGACTCAGATGAACTGACAGCCTCAGAGAGTTTGTTGCTACTATAGATACTTCTGGACAGTCACTTACAGTGCCACTACAATTATTTTGTAGTGCTAACACAGCTATGAAATTGATATGAAATTACATTTAAATTAAAATTATGCTCTTTCAGTTCAGCTCTCATGTAAGGAGTACCTGAGCGTCTTGATTCAATCACCTCACTATGTCAGATTGCCTAGAGCTCATGATCAAACTGCTCTAATTCCCTTTTTTAAAGGTCATGTAAACATGTGCGCTTAGTGAATTAGATGCAAATTCAATTCCCTATTCACAAAGCCTCCTAGTTAAGTTCCTTACCTATCCCTCAATTGCAAGCCTGCATCTGACAGCAGAATATTGACTTTTGAGCCGTGGTCAAATACATGATTAAACAAAGAAATAACTGCCACCTTGCAATATAGAGAATACAGATAGAGGGAAGTGAAGCTACATTTTTTTAAAATGGTTCTCCTTATGTAGCTCAACTAACTCACTTTTTAACATGGTTGTTTCATTATTTTATTTGGGGGTTTTTATGCTGTGTTTTTATAGGGGTGGTATGTGCTGAAGAACAATATATAGATATCTAGGTACTCATGGATGGGTTTTATTGAAGATGGTACTGTAATTAATGACTGCTTGAGTCTCCTTCCTAACAAGGTGTACTAAAACAAAAAAAAAATAGAAATAATGGATGTCAGTTTTAAGTAATCTCCATCAAAGATGAAATGAAACACACTGAACAGTTCGCCATTACAATAATAATAACAGAGCAAATATTTTTTATTCTGATATTTCAGTTGACCTATAAAAATTAGCTTCAGTGCTGATTTTTATAATTCTGCAAATGAAGTTTTATGGTTTTTTTTTTTTTTTTTAGATCT
>VWZN01005437.1:135439-162108 GCA_013396955.1 Regulus satrapa | reverse complement strand
TTTTTTTTTTTTTTAGATCTTTCTTTATAGGTAGTGGCTTATCTGTGTGCAGTAATTCTGACTCTTATTACCTTAGTTCACCCCATAGATCTGTGCAGAAGAGTACCTTATCTCTGGCTGGTTCTGATGATGGAAAAAACATCAGCCAAGTGTCAGCTTTCCCCAGACATCTACTTGCGTTATCCTGAAAATATCTGGTCTGAAATAATCCTGAACTCATTGTTTAAAACTTTTCTGCTGTGCCAGATCTGTTATCGGAGGATGGCAAGACCCAGAAAGTCACCAGGTTTGTGTAACAGTTAGATTTTTGCAGACAGTGAAATCTCAGCTTCTGTGTTTGCCTCTAGGTTTTCAACCTCTAGGTTGCACAGTTTCAAAGACCAGGAGAACAAAAACATCTTTCAAGAATGTGAAAATCTCAGATGAAAACACACACAAACAAACTAACTAACTACAAAGCAACAAGTCATCCAGATCTGTTGTCATGCTTGGTACACCACGAGATACAAGAAAAGCTGAGGGATTGTCTGGGTCAGACAGTTATTCAGGGTACTTTGATGCTTACCGCACAGGCAGTTCTTTTTCCAGGTGCATCACCTTGCAGACAAGCCCTGCTGTAGGAAGATCCACGGTTCTTCCTAGGCCTCAAGACTTCTCAAACTGCATGAAGTCACAGAGCTGTTAGAAAGAAAAGGACAAGTTTCTTGGTACAATTTGTTTTGCTGAGTGCCATGTCGAGGAAAAGATAGACAGCAAAACATTTCTAGGGGGCTGAGAAAGAACCAGCATGCGTGTAAATTCATCATTCTAATCAATAAACCACTCCCTGCAGACTGTCCTGATACGCTTACCAAAGATAAGGCGTACAGCTACCTCATGGGCTCTGTGTGAGATGAACCAGTACTCCCATCCTAAGGTCAGAACAAGATTGAGTTTTAGCCACTTATCTGCCTTGAGGTCCCTCTGGGGTCTTGATACCTACATTTCTTCCTTTCAGAAATAAATGAATGGCAATATTGGGCAACCTTAAAAAATAAAACTAAGTATTTTTAGTTAGAAGAAAGGTTGAAGGGAATTAAACCGAATAATTAACGCATCTGATTAGTTGATATCTTCTGCTAAAATCAAATATTTCAAACCTTCTTCTTACCTGAAAAGTTTAAAAGAATTAGTCAAGAAGGTCTCTGGAGCACTAGAGTTAATTTTATTTACCAATTCTTGGGAAAGAAAGGATATTCAAAGGAATTGCTGACTTGCCAAAGCAATCATAGCATTTAAAAAAAATGGCCCAGGAAATGATATATCAGTTATTCTAATTCTAATCCTAGGGAAAAAAAAAAAAAAAATTAGAAAGCTGAACAAAGTCAGAACTCTATCAACAGGGAATTATGTGCTAAAAATAAAGCTGTATCATTCAATGTAGTTTCAGAGAAAGTAGTTCTTGTCAAATTATCTTCTTTAAATTTTTCTTTTATAAGATTATAGGTCTGGTTGACAAAGGTAGCTGTGTTGTTACAGTCTAATCAAATTTCGCTGAAGCATTTGACATACTACATATGACATTGTGTTTTAAAATCCTGCATTATATGTAATTAATAGAGCACAGATTAAATGATTTAAAAGCCACTTGACTGATAGCACTCAAAATGTATGCATTAATGGAAAGGCATTAATTATCTGGGCCATTACTAAAATGACACTGCAAGACTCTTGGTCCTAAGCCATTTTAACCCTTGTTTGAAAATAATCTGAATTCTGGGCACAGTATAAAGGGACAAAACATTGATAGCGTGAAAAGCAGTCAGGAATCAACTGTTTGAGTGTGCTGAATCTCCTGGATAGGTGGCCTCAATTCAGCAGAAGCTTGAACACACTGAAATGCTGTGAACAGGGAGAAAAAGAGTGTTGCAGAATAGTGCTGCCAGCCCATGACCCCAGGCAAAAGCACCTGTGCATCCTTAGAAGCATGTAAAACTCATCCAAAATGGATGTGGAGGAGAAACCTAATCTTTGATATTAAGCAGATTTTATGGGGAGTCAAGGTGGTGCCAGAGTAAGCCCTGGAGAAGAGAGTGAAGAGGAATAGAGCTGAGGAGATTATTTGTATCTGTAGGGAGAATTGAGGGGCTAGAGCAGCTATAGGAGAAGAAAGTAAGAGAGGGGATGCATAAGGAGTGACATGCAGAAGTGGGCACTCCTGAAATGTGATTCCTGGTGTTGGCCCACTTTTCATAACCCTCAAGCTCATTTCCCATCCTGCAAGCGTCTGACCATGGCTACTCACATCCAGCACTCTTCCCACGGCCACATTCAGCTCCTCACCCTTCAGCAGCTGGAACAGACTAGAGGGCAGGCAGCCACCACTGGGAAACCAGATTTGCCCTCACTAGGAACCTCCTAGGAGAAAAATATAATATAGGTCCTGTGGCTAGAGATTAAATGGTACTAGTGGCCCTTTCTGGCCCCAGAAGCCATGAATCACCCCTAACTGCCTGGTGGGCTTTCCTCCTTGGTTAAAGGTCTACTGGGAAAGAAAAATTGAGTTGATTTCTAATCTCTCTGAAAAACTCAAATGGCCATGTAGGTCTGATAATCTCAGTCAGGTTAACTTTGTGTTTCTTTGCTTATTCCTGGAGAAAAAGGACTGGAATCGTAAAAGGAACACATTGCAAACGTGCATGCAGCAGTCCTTTTTTATAGCTATTTACAATGGCCAGTATCTCTGTGCTTAAGCTCTCCATGAGATTGAAAGTAATGATAGTATTGCGTATTTCACTTTGGTAGTACATACACAACAATAAGAACAATGCAGGGAAAAGATTAGCATGGATCATTGGCAAGGATGGCATGAAAACTGACAATTTTTATTTTTTTTTTCAGCCAACAATATGCCCAGCAGGACTAGTAAAGTGATTATCCCACTGTACTGGCCAGTGGTGAGGCCACACCTTGAGTCCTGTGTCCCATTTTGGGCACTCAATACAAGGAGGACATTGAGGTGTTGGAACAAGACCAGAAAGGCAACAGAGCTGGGGAAGGGTCTGGAGCACCAGTCTGATGAGGAGCAGCTGAGGGAGCTGGGAGTGTTCAGCCAGGAGAAAAGGAGGCTCAGGGGAGACCTTACTGCTGGCTACCACTCCATGAAAAGAGGCTGCAGCCAGGTGGGGTTGGTCTCTTCTGCCAGGCAGCCACTGACAGGACAAGAGGACATGGCCTCAAGCAACAGGAGGGAAGGTTCAGGCTGGACATCAGGAAGAATGTCTTTACTGAAAGGGCTTTCCCAGGGAGGTGGTGGTGTCACCATCCCAAGGAAAGGCTTGATGTGCACTAAGTGCTGTGGTGTAATTGACAAGGTGATGATCTGTCAAAGGTGGGACTTGATGATCTTGGAGGTCTTTTCCAATCTTGATGATTCTATGATTTTATGGTCTACTTAGTTTATGATTCTATTTATCAGGAAGAATTTCAGGTTAGTAAAATATTGACCCCACCACCACCACCACCAAAAGCCTTTACTGGAGTTTCATTTAGTGCATAGACCAATTAGTTAATTGCCTCATGCTAAAGCAAATCCTCAGCACTTTAGTTTTCAAAATCTGAACTTCTACATAATTTTATTAATAACCAGTACATTTATAATGGGCCAAGTTAAGCCAAAATGCTTTGTGCAAGGGGGCATAATGTTTGAATTTTAAAAATCCATGTGAGACTGGAATTTGTTGGTTATAACCCAATACTAATTAAAATTAGACAAAATCCAACAGACCTTTGATAATTACATCAAAAGTTTGCATTCATTTGATGTGGATTGTCTATATTTCATTGTTACTCTCTTAAAAGATTATTTATGTACAAAGAGTAAGAAAAAAGTATTAATATTTCAAAAGTGGAACTATAACGGCAAACACTGATTCAGCATATGATTTAATTTAATAAATGTTTGCTTTATTCGGATCAAAACCATGACTTGTGACTTTTTTTTTTTTTTTTTGCATAAAGAGTGATCTACAAAGATTCTTAGTAAAATATATTTCTAGTGGAACAAGAAGTTTAGCTTGTTTACCAGGGACTGGATTCAACAGCATTTGCTTAACATGCTGGGCATTACGGAACCACATCAGTCATATTTTCATTCCAAATTTGCCACTGGTTTACTGAGCAAAGTTCCTCAGAGGAAAAAATCTGATTTCATAAAAGATCACACATACCAGCCCTAACAATCTGAGATGCTGTACTGAAAGTTGTCTGGAAATTCAGCATATTTAATGCAACTGAGAGCAAAGTACTTTCCTCCCAGCTGAGTACATGGAAGGCAAAGCAGTATTATAAAAGGGAGAGAGATTACCAAAGATGTCTAGACTTGGAGAAAGTATGACCTCAGTTAGAACACTCTGGTATTTACCTTTCCTTTTTAGAGAGAGATATACAGTGCTTCATGATTTCAGTATGCAAGGCAGCAAGGTTTCTGAGCAGTTCAGCAAAAATTCTCAGTTGAAAGCAGGCTGGGAAAAATAAAAAAGAAAGAATCCGGATGAAAATAATCTCTGAGAGAAAAATAGGAAGCAGAGTGCAGCTACTTTTCATTCCACCTCACAAATGGTGTTTATTGCATTTTAAAGGTATAAAAAAAAACAAAAACAAAAACAAACCCCAAAACAAACAAGCAAACAAACACAACAAAAACCAAAACACAAAAAAGAACCCCAAAAAACCCAAACCCAAAACCAACCAAACAAAAAAAACAAACAAACAAAAAAAAACCAAAAAAACCAAAAAAAACCCCCAAAAAAACAACAAAATTAACCCCTGAACCACTCCAGTATTTAAATGGTAAGCTGGCTGTGTAGCCTTACTGGAGACTCAGTGTACACAGTACACCGCAGAGAAACTTTGTCTTGAATATTCTTATTCCTCTACTCTGCTCTCATGGGACCCCACTAGGAAAACTTCCAGATCTGGGGCCCCCAAAAAGAAAGGACATGGATCTGTTGGATCAAGTCCAGAGGGGGCCACATTGACAATCACAGAGCTGGAGCACATCCTGTGATGGCAGGTTGTGAGATTTGGAGTAGCTTGGCCTGGAGAGGAGAGAGCTCTTGGGAGACCTTGCAGCAGATTTCCAGCACCTGAAGGGGCTACAGGAGAGCTGGAGAGGGACTTTTGAGAAGGACATGTAGTGACAAGGGGGAATGGATGGCTTTAAACTTGAAGAATGTAGGTTTAGATTGGACATAAGGAAGAAATCTCTGCAAGGGTGGTGAGACACTGGAACAGGTTACCCAGAGAAGCTGTGAATGCCCTATGCCTGGAAGTGCTCAAGGCCCAGGATGGGGCTCTGAGCAACCCAGCCTAGTGGAATGTGTCCCTGCCCATGGTCAGAGGATTGGAACTAAATGATCCCTAAAGTGTCTTCCAACACAAACCATTCTTTGTTTCCATTATATATAGGTAACAATGGATTTTTTACATAATCAGGGGTTTTCTTTCTTGCATATTTGAATCTCTTACTATATTCAGTTATTTTATTTGTTTTGAATGGTACTCCTAAATATTATTCCACAGATGTGAAGTAACATATGGTTTTTGCTCTTCTTCTTTGAAGTCTAATGATGGCATTGAGAGACGTCTATTGAAAGACACATTGACACCTTGTTTTTGCATAAGAAATTAAAGATTATTGTTTTAATTAAGTAATACATTTAGCTTGCTGGCTGATCATTTATCCTTTGTAACAGCTCAGTTCAGTGTATGGCTCCCATCAGTTCTGCTTGCGGCTGTGTGTGTTGACCCCACACACAAAATGAGTATCCCAGGAATATCCTGTGAGTTAGGCAGTAAGAAATGCAAAATTGCTTACTGGCCATCCTTGCAAAATACGATGTATGCAGCCAAGCAACACAAAAAAATCTCTGTGTATATTCTACGTTGCAAACTCTTGCCCACCCAAGGTAACCCAGCTGTGAGAACCAGTCTGGCTGTAGAAGCTTCAGGTAACTCAGAGCATAACTTTGAAGAATGAATTCCCTTGTGCTGCTGCAGAATTTTTCATGGTGCCTGAACTGCTCTGTTATCTCTACAGTGAGCACTACCCACAGTAAACATACCCATAGTGTCAAAGACTGCAGTAGAACCTGTCTTTGTTTTACTTGGGCAACCATTGTTTTGTCTTCATTGTTTTGTCTTTAATCCCACAGTGGTTTTGTTTTGATCACACACCTTGAACTTCTGCAATGAATAGGGGAAGAGGTCTATAAAATGTTGTTTACTACACAGCTCCATCCAATATACCATCCTGACTGAGTCCCAGGCTCAGGCCTTGTTATGAGTGAGGTAAAGGCACTGGTGGGAGAAAAATTATTGAATGTATGCAGGTAATTAGAACCTGCATCATTGCTTACACCAAGGGCTGGTGGAGGCAAGAATGCAGGCTAATGTTCTTTTAATGTGTTACCTTCAAATGTAGTGCCTTGGAGGGTTATGTGTGTCTATATAAATAAAGCAAAACCAAGAAATGCCAAAGTATGAATGGACAATACTGAACTCCTTAAGATGGCAAAAGGCAGGGACTACAGTTTGTTTTTATGACGTGTGATTCCCAGGAGCCACAGCAGATTTCAGTAGGGAAAACCTACCAGAGAAGTCCTCTTGGCTGCAGATTACAAGATCTCTAAGGAGCTCTCTAGGAGTAGAGAAGGGTTATTAAAAAGAGATTACTTCCAGGCTGTGACAAACTTCTTGGCACAAGCTAAAGGGGACTTTTCAGATGTTTACAACTAGTTTGATAAGATTTTCAGAAGGATATCATTAAGCACCTCTTCAGCACTGAAGCTAAGCTTTTCTCAACCTGCAGGCTCTTGAGACAGACTTTGAATGTGCCAAAACTTAACAAAGTAGCTGGTAGTTTACACTTTAATAATCAGCATAACAATATTATAGTTATGTTAATCATAGTCCCAGGGATGCCTGAAGTTTTCCATGAAAAAAACTTCATGTGCATACCAGACATCTGAAACGAATAGCTCTACCTTTAAAGCGGCAAAGCTAGGTAAATGCAAGTACCTCATAATTAGAATGGTTTTGGTCCAACACAGCAAAATAAGCGTATTGGAAAATCAGTTCAGTGAAACTGTATTTTTTCTTAGTATAAATCAACAATTATGATGGCAATCTACTCAGGAAAATGTCAGATCTCAGGATAGTTAACTAATCAGTATATGTATTTGAAAGAAAGAGAAATAAATGAATTCCCTCTTCTTCAAGTGAGCCATTGATATACAAGTCTGACATTTTCTCTGGGTAAAGTTTTGCGTAGAGGGGTTTCCAATTATGTTTTTAAATCTAAATTTCACTTCAATTTTTAAAGGAGTATTTAAAGGGCAATATTAAATTATCAGGAAGATCAGTGCCTAGCCTCCTAAACTGGAAAGTATTTAAAAACTAATTACTGACAACTCTGCTCATGCAAGTTCATGTAATTCACTTGTTTGTTGTTAAAAGAGAATTGATGAACAACATAGGTGAAAAATACAGTTCTCAATAAAATAAAAAGGAGGGAAGCTATTAATATCTCCGTCAAGTATGTATATTCATATTTGATATTAATATGATTTTCATTTGTGCATGATAAAAGATCAGCATTAGAATTCTAAGGGTTAATGTTAACATGGCTTCCCTTTCACATGCACAAATAACTGGGAACAGTTTTGCAGAGTATGTTTTTGATAACAAACATATATTTAACTATCAGATTAACAGGTACATTAATGTATGTAGATGTTGACATATCCACATTTGCACCCATAATTACTTGCAGATGTGGATTATTGGCACAAAAATGGCCATATTTTAGATACTACTCTTCAAGCCTATAGCATGTTTTTATTCTCCAGTGATTTTTGCATATTTTTAAAAATACTCAGGTTCCAGTTAGGTTTGTACCCCTAACTAAGGCAAATGTTTTTTGAAATTTCACCTTGAAAACACACTTGTAGTTGTCACTTTTCAAATGCACACGAGAATTCCATCTGCCTTTTCAAATTAACACATCTCAGCCTTTGACTTTTTTATCTACAGGAAGGTTATTATGAGACGTTTCTTCCTGTACTCAAAGGTTTTTCTCTATTACTTTGCCCCCCTTGGAGCTCTTCAGCTCCTCTCTCTAATCACCAAGGGTTCTTCGTGGTGCTCTGCTTACATGCAAAGCAAGAACAAGCAAACAAAAGCTGTTTGGGTACATCATATTTCTTATAAATTGGTGAGAACAAAATAGAGAAGTAGCTAATTTATTTCACTACACTAGGAAACCCAGAAATCGGGAGAGAAGCAGGAAGGTAAAAATACTACAAAAGCTGTCCTGTAAATTTATACCAAAGAGAAGGTCCATGGTAGACAAGAAAACTGAGTAATAATGACAGTGCTCACAACTGCTGCAATGCTTTCACAATGGTACTGAACCACACTAAACACCAAGACAATAGTGATTTTATGGCCTCATGGAATGGCAAAGAGACCTTCTGAAGTTATAAATGAATCTGCTTATTCATAAAGTGGTAGTCCATTTTATTTCTAACAGCTCTCTCCCTTGTAGAGAGCCAGTAAAATAATCTCTGCTTAAAAGTTGAGGTACCCAAAAGCCTTCATCATATGACTGAAAAAAGGCCAGCTTTCACTCTGGTGTTCCCTTTACCAGAAGCATCATCAGAAGTCTCAAGATTCTCTTGGCAAAGCTGGCAGTGGCTGCCTGTAAGTGCCTGGCCATTGAGTAAGTAAGGTGAGATCTGTGTACAGCTGTAAAGCCTCAGATGCCAGATGAAAGAAACCAATATTAAATGATAACTCCTACATGTCTCAGACTACATACTGTAATTTCTGTCCTGCATCCTCTCATCCCTTCTGCCTGCCTTATGACAACAAACCCAAATGAATTTGATCTGCACCTCATCAGCCACCAAGTGATAGAATGTGACAGAGCCACGTGGGCCATTAACTCAAAGAGTTGTTTTCCTAAAGGTGCCACAGGGATTTGATATGGAGGACACTGATGTCATTACTGATATCCTTCCATCCTGTCATCACTGCACTGAAATGGCTGAGAGCCTAATTTGCTTTTGTAGTGTGGGGTAAAGTTAGGGGCAATTTTCACAAAAACTGAATATGAGGAACTTTGAGGTAATGCCAATGTTTGTTGGGAAAAACACAGCTTCAGAGCATAAGACTTTATTTTATTCTGCAGGCTGACAAGGACCTAGGAGTGCTGCAGAAGAGATACATCAAGGAATTAATCTCTGGTTTTTACATGCCAGTCAAAGTTAGGATAGCATCCTCAATAGCAGATGAATTTCTGTGCTGCAATACTTTTATTAGGATCAGAATCAAATTAGGAAAACTTTTTTGAAGGAAAGTGGTCTAAGACAATGGTCTAAACCCTAGAACTGGCCTCACACAGTTACTGAAACCTTTTCTTCTTTGCACAGGTGGCAGATGACATTCTTTTTGCCCCATTCGGTACAACAAATTGAAAGAAGAGACCCATGAAAAAGCCAAAAATTAAAACCAAAATGCTTTAGCCCTGAGAGGAGAGATAATAGAGGAGAAAACAAAGTGCTAATGTTAGATGTTAGTCATATTGCTTACCACACCATTGAAGATGTTGAGATATAATGGTGATAAGTGTAGTAAAATAATCCATCTAGAGCAAGGGTGGACTTGTACGTGGAATTTTAGGGTTTCTACATTCAACCTTCTCAACATGCAATGCAGTTAGGCCTTCCACTGTTGCAATTAGTTATTTCATTGGTATGTTATGAGACCAACAAATGCTTCTACACTATTTTGTACTCCTCAGAGAGCAAGGATTTTGAGCTACACCCATTAGAGATGAAACCAAATGTTATTGAGATAATGTCAAAGAACAGCATCTCCAAATGGAACATAGCTATGGAGACTGTTTTTAAGACAAGAAGAAAGAAAAAAAGAAATTTGGAGCTCTAACTTACAGTGTGAAAGCTAAAGAAATAAAAGAAATAACTTGTTTGGGTCAGGACCATTTTGTGTAAGGATAGCAAAATGAACCTTCCAAAATGAAAAAAAAAAAAAATATAACCAGAACTTAGATAAAATTCTTTTGATTAGACTCATTATATGGGTTATTGTTTTGAAAACAGAACCCAAATCAAGCAAATAGAAACTGATTCCATTTAAGGTAAAGTGATAAACTAATCAGATATTTAACATTTACAATTCAAAAGGACAATCTTTAATGAATTAATACAGTTTAATAAAACCCATTAAAACTAGAATCCCAAGGGATCTGACCATGGCAGAAACCTGAATTTCAAAATCAAAAGTATTGAATCTTACGGAACATTTTACTTTAAACTAGAGAAAAATTTGAAAGAACTCTCCAGTAATCCACAAATGAAAGATGAAACTTTAGCCTGTCAAAATATTTTCTGTGTTTGGCCTGGAAGAAGATATTGAACTATATGCTATTTCCTTTTTGAGCCATATAAATTGAGACTAAAATGCACAAGAAAAGAAGTTAGGCAGTTTCTCAGTCAAGGTAAAACAGAGATTAAAGATAATCTAGGTGTGGCCAAAAATGAAACAAATTTTGCCTCAGGTTTCAAAAAGAACAATTATGTTGATTTGGGAGGAAAAACAGAATGTTTCATGCCAGCTTTCATTTACACACCCTTGCTATCTCAAATGTGTTGCAAACAGGAGTCATGAGTCTTAATGAACTCAAGTCAGGGGGATTAAGGGGTCTCCCTTGCAGGATTTATGAGAACACACCTTTCAAATCAAGCACCAAATACTGTGCCTACATTTAAAAGAGGAGAAAGCAATCAGGCATCTGTAAGACTGTAACTTTGTAGATTGCTTTAGGACATATTTTGAAAGAAAAAAAATTTAAAGACAATTTAATAGGATGTAAAACAAGAAGGATTTAATCAAATGTAGATCAACCTAGACAGAGTTTCTAGACAAAGGAAGTGCACTAGATTTCACATATCAAGACTTCAGGAAATGGTGCCAACTTTGAAGCTTGCAATTTAAAATCAAAGAAAGGAGTGAAGAATCTGTGATGTGAAGTATGAAACTTTCAGGTAAATATTGGTAGAGGTACTGGAGATGAATTACTGGTAGAGTTCCTCAAGACTCAGTATTAAACCAGATGGTGCTTAATAGTCTAATGTCTGCTTTTCACTCAGGAAGCTAGAAAGCAAAATACCAATCTGCTCATACCTCTTGGTATTTTTATCAGTAGAGGATAACCAAGGTATCATATAAAAGATCTATATATTCTTGACGAGTGACAGGATAACTGCTCATAATAGAAAGTTCTGCTCCAGGGTGAGAGCTTATGAGTTGAAAAAGATGTGAAAGAACCTCATCAGACTAGCTAACTGCAGAGTTATATCAGTTGCCAGTACAATGAATGCTCCCACAGTTCTATGGTTCTGTTAGATTTATTTCTAGAAAACCCTGGACCCTGTATGAGGTCTTGCAACACTTTCAAACTTCTCATTATACATGTTCAAGAATTATGAATTAAAACTTAACAGAAAAGAAGAGATACTAAAAGATCATGCTGGGGAGACACATGCTGACTGAAATAACATGGCCAAATTGAAAGAAATAAGACTGAAATATAGACAGTAATAGACTTTGCATCTGTGAATACAAGTCATCAATAATTGAATAGATTCATAAGGGTAGTGGTTTTGATGAAATTTGACAAAGACAAAGGCAATAAAGTGGCTAAGAATACATTTCACCTAGAACTTAACAGAACATTTTACAGAAAAAACAAAGGTACTTTGTGTTTTAAGCTAGAACTTCAGCATTCTAATGCAGTAAATTCTTTGACCAACAATTTAAATGACTAGACTCCATAATTCTTGCTACTTCCGTATTCCTAAATGAGAGTAGACCTGTTAAGCATTATAATTCACAGGTCTTAAACCCTAGTATCACCTAGTCCAAACTCAAAAATTACACATTTCTTGTTTACAGACCTATCAATCTGGAGGCTTTTACAGAAAAAATCTTTATCATGAGAACTATGGCTAGTGGAGTGAAAACACTGTGACTTTATTTAGTTTTTCTTCTCCCTGGCTGAGAATAATACTGAGGAACTTCCTATATGACTTTTATTAACGCATGTGTTCTGAATTCTCAAACCTAAAGTTCGCATAATTTTCTAAAGAAGGTTGGATGTATTTGGAAATTTTACAGGTTGAAACCCTATAAACATAAATTTGCAAGAAGGACATGGGATTTGCCCAGAATTTCCATAAAACTAAACAATGTAATTATTTCTTATNAAGGAAGGAAGGGGAAAGCTGTATAATCTCACTTCAGTAAGGTCACTCACACATCAGGGTTTTTTTCCTCACCAGCTTCTTAGTCCAGCCTGCCTCTTCCCCAAACCATCTGACACTTTCCCTCATCTTACACCACACAGCCTTCTAGTTTTATTTTTCCCAAAGGTAATTAATAACACCTCGTCACTGTCCTGCAGTGTCCGTGCATCTCCTCTGTACCCTTGAATTTTTTAGATGGGTCAAAGAATTTCTAAATCTATTTAATCTGTCAGAAAGGAAGATTGATATTTAGGTCTAATCTTATATCTCATTAGTATAACTTGCTGACATAATGCTGAATTATACTCAGGCTTCTGCATATGATTTTTTGTCAGAGTTGCAGCCTGCAATTTTAAAAGGAAATAGTCTGGAAACTATTATGAAATTGACAATCTCAGATTTATCTTCCTTGAAATTCATGTCAATAGATTTTGCCATATCTAGAACTATATGTCATATATATTAAATGGATCATTCCAAAATTTCAGTATTCTCTGTTCTCACTCACCTGTTCAACCTTATTTCTCTACCGTACCTGAAATTTTACTTCTGTCATTTTCTACAGTGTTAAAAATATAAAGAAATTGTAAAAGTTAGCAAATGTAATTATTGTTAAAACAATTTGTGGTATTTCCTTAAAAAGCACTCTTAATAGTAAAAACTTTGTATATTTCAAGCCACTGATTTAAAGCCAAAATTAAAACAAAACAAAAAACAATAAAAAAACCCCAAAACAAAACAACCAACCAAACAAAAAAACCCCCACTTTTCACAAATTCAAAAATTATAATAATTTACTCTATATTGAATAATTATAATTTATTTTTCTTTTCTCTGCTATGATATTTGCAAGAAGTTAGAGAGTTATAACTAGAAATAAAAATTAAGTCCATGATATTACATGTCCATGACCAATTGTCATCTGTTTTGGAGCTGCACCTTCTTTTTTCAGATAATTTTGGTCATTATTTTCCAGTTTCTGTCTGGAGAAGGCTGAATACAGAGTATCAGATTGGGAAAAAAAAAAAATCACACTGACCATTGAAAAGAGAAAATCTCAATCATAAAATAAAACTGCCTGGAGAAGTAGTAAGTGAGGAGTAGTGTGACAGTGAGGTCCATCAGTGACAGAAATTGCACGAGGCAGACATGAGCAGCCGCCCTGGTCATCTTGCTTGGCAGCCTGAGGAAACCATTCTGCTCTGGCCAAAGAGAGAACAGTGTGGGTAGGTGAAGAAATCTCAGTATGAGAAATGGAGTAGAGAGAGTCAGAGAAGTTAGGGCAAAAGCCTCACAGGGTTTGTAACGTCACCTGTTCATTAACAGCTGAAATTCTCGCTGAGCGCAGTGGCAGAGATAACTGGCTGGCCCTGCAGAAGTGAAGGCTGCCTTCCTCAGAAATAGGAAGGAACTGAATAAGAATTGTTTTTCATATTATCACCAACGTCCATTTCCTTTTTGCTTTGTGGGCTTTAAATTTTTCCAGCTTCATTTTTGTCCCTTCTCTTTAAGTTGCCCCTCTTCTAACTACAAGGACAAGTGAAAAAGAATCACTGAAACAAGGAAACTGAGCAAATTGAATAATTTGATAGTCTGGAAATTATTAAAGAAGTTATTTCTGATATAGCTGAAAATACAGCTATTAATTTTGATGTTGTCAGATGTGATTTTTTTGACCTTGAAAAAACATTACTTACAGTTTTCCTCAAATTTTTGTGCTTAGCAAAACTAACTCCACTCACTGAGTAAAACTAATGATTTATCTATGACCTAAGCAGCAATATTTATCCACCTTTGCAAAACAATCTGGGCTGCACAAAAGCTGTATGGATGTGGCAATGAAAACACCAAAGTCTGGGTGCCTATTCATGGTCTAAATTCAGATGCACTCTTAGGAATTCTGTAGGGTTGCAAGTGGTGAGCATGCATTTTTCATCAGCTGTAGAATGGGGATGGAGCATTCTAAGGGATTACTACTTTTATGTGCTATTTTGAAAGAACAATTATTGTACGTGTGAATCAGTAATCCAGTGGTGTTTTATAGGCAATCAGTTTTGTGATATTTATTCATTTCCTCCATCCCCTGTCTAAGCAGCTTAGGGAATTTCAGGGGGAAAAAATGAGAAACCGATGAAAAATGCATAGTTAAACATTCAGTCACGAAACACTGAAGTAAAGGTTTAAGCTAAATAAAACTAATATGTATTCTTGGCATATGGATCAAGTCCAAACCTGAGACAACATTTTTCATTTCACCATACCACACTACAAATCTAGTTTCAACGAACAATATTTGTAAGAAATAACTGCTCTTTAAAATTTCTCAGAGTTATCCTTTCTAAAAAAAAAAAACAAACCCAAACTTCTAATACATAAATAGAGTGGAGGATGTTGTTCATATGAAATCTCTCTGAAAAGAAAGCATTTAAAACCAAATATCATGCTAGGAAAATTTTGCAGGCATTAAGAAGCTTTCTATCTAGTGACAAAATGCTCATTTCCACTTGGTTTCCAAGAAGAGGGAGTTTGGTTTACCAAACTATCTAGGTCTACATCCTTGCCACTAAAAATATCACAGGAAGCCAAAGATGCTGGCATTTTTCTATCCAGACCTGGGTGGGTATGATGATCATGGAAGATTCATAAGGAATTATTTGCCAATCTGTTGTTGCCTTCACATCAGCCTTCATAGTCAGCCCATACCTCAGAGGAAAGGCAGAGGAAATGGTTGCCTAGCATGGGTTGCTGTCAAATAGCTCAAGGAGGTGTCCAAACCAGACCTGTGAACTGAGATGGCCTAATGTGCCCCATGAGGCCATGGATCATTTCTGCTGCATAAAGGCCTCCACTGCTACACCTCTTTCAGCTTTGCAATGAGTGTAGGAGTAAACTAAATCACCTGAAAATAATTCAGGCATTGATGTATGCAGCTTGCTCATGGGCTGAGAAGTAATGAGGACACTATCCAGTTCTCTTTAAATTTCTTTTAAATCACCCCAATTATTTTTAAAAAAGCACAACAATAATCTAATATAATTTTTATATGGTTTGTATTTTCTGTTGAATAGCACACAGAGACATGTATAAATATACATATCTATGCAATTTCAGAGAAAAGCTGACACATCCTTCTACCTTATGTGAGAGAATCATTAAATTTTATGCACAGACACCTCTATTTTAAATAATGAAGCTAGCAGCAGAACTACTTGGCTTTTCCAAAATCTTGCCTCAGCCCTCAGCCTCCAAATAAAATCTTAATTGCTGATGCTTTTATTACTGAATCACTTCATTAATCCCAGATACTAGTCCCAGATATGAATGCATTGTAACTCAGTTCTGGGATTTATTAATCAACCTAGTTAATTTGCTCCCTAAAAGCCTAAAATCAGGAATGTGTAAAATAGGTTGAAAAACTTTGGTTGCAAGCAGACACTACCTGAATGGTGAGTGTTTAAACCTTCAGTAAGCCTTGTTTCTGGGATTTTTTCTTTTATCTTTAAAAAGCTTTAGAAAGTTTGCACTAAAAAGGAGACCAGGAGAGTAAAATGTGTGAAAACCAAGGAGAGCAGATAACCTTTTATACCAAGTTATTTTCATTTATCCATGTGACCTAATCTAATTCAAAACCTCCACTGGTATCTGTCAGAAAAGCATGTGTAGCAAAACAGGCTGCAGTCACGAAAAGAAAAAAAGAAAAAAAAAAGTTCCTGGAAATGAACAAAAAAGGCCTGAATTTAGCTCTTTTTCAATCTTTTAGAATCCAAATTTCACTTTAAAGTATCATGTATACCAGGGGGTGCACCTCTTAAGAGAGAAAGATCCTCCACCTTGGAGGAGAGCAAGCATCCTTAGTGTATGCAGCACACAGAGGAAAAACATGTTGGAGAAGGTGAAAGGCTGAATATGTGCTTTAATAAAGCATTTCATTTGGAAGGCTTTTGCAGCATTCACACAGATTGAGTTTTAGGGAGGAAGTGACTCTGCCTGGCCTGCTCTACTGTCAGAGGAAATAAGTGAAACTAAAATGAAGTGATAATATACTGTAGGAAATTTAAGAGAAAGAAAGGTAGAGGAAAAATGGCAATCTGGGACCATACAGCTGATCCCCAAAATAGACACAATGACCAGTGCCAAACTAGCTGCCAAAAACAGTAGATTGTAAAATTACCTAATACCTATGTCATGTTTACTTTATATTTACATTGGGGAATGGGCTCCCCAACCGACACAATACTTGACAGTATTTTTGTTCACTGTCATTATCATTATCCACCATCTGCTCTGCCAAATTTCCTTTCTGTTCTTTTTTGTGCATTCATCAGCACAGTAGTAAGTAACTACCTTAATGACTGCAGCATATTGCTTCTGGATTAGCAGCAGATATTGTACTACTCCTGACTTATGGACAGAGCTGTAAGTAGGAGACCTGGCAGGGGGTTCCATTTAAAATCCTTTCCCCTTTGCAAAAAGAAACAGAGTACCTAGGAATTTTTTGTCCCAACTCACTAGCAGGGATGTGATCTATGGTTTGGCTTTTAAAAAAAATGTACCTCCTTCTGAGAAATTCAGTGAAGTACCCGCCAGCTCCACAGAGATGGCTGAATTCTGACAAGATGTCTTAGTGTGATGGGTAGCCTGAAATACTGGCATAGAGCTCTGCTTACTTTGCTCAAAACCACAGATAGAAAAAACCACAGCTTTGAGAAAAGGGCAGCTTTTGAAAAGGACACGTGTTTGCTGACTGAACCTTGTGGGTTAATATGGTGACCCGCAAGCACAAGAAGGCCTTTTTGTCTTTGTAGTCTGTGGGTAGATGTAGCAGCGGGTAATCCAATCCTGGCACATCTTTACTTATTCTTTGCTTTGAGGCCATCTAAAGTGAGTTCTCCAAAACTTATCTCAGTGCTCTTTTTATGTGTGCTGAGCAGACTTTTTTTGTTGAGTTTAGTCAAATACTGAATAAGTAGGCAGGGGTGGGTTTTTTCCCTTCTAAAAAACTAAAAAAAACAAACTGCTTTTTCAGACATCTTGTACTGTAGGGGCAGGCAGGGGATTGGAAAGGAAAAAGCTAAGTAAATGTAAAAAATGAAAAAATAAAAAAAAATAAAGAATAGCCAAGGGAAATTTGGGCTGGAAAGACTCCTCAAGAGTATCATGGTATAAGGAAATATAGCAGAGAAACATATAGATGTATATAAATTCAAAATATATTATGGAAAGTTCCCTACTAAAAACACATTCAAAAATAGTTACTTCTGATTCACAAAGAGAGGAGAAATGAAGTGATCTTAAGCTTCAGGGATCCTAGGATGGAGCACTGCCAGGCTGTTTGAATGCAGGCAGCTTCAATGCAGCCCAGACGGTCGATGGGCTAAATGGCATAGGAGCCTCATTCTGTTCCCACTAAATTCAATGGCAAATTTGGACTTTGGAACAGGCATTGAGTGAGCAATTGTATGCAACAGTCAGGGACAGCAGAAGTTAGCAGTGGTGTGAGAGCTTTGTTAATATGCTTGTGCCTGGATCTGTCAATGAGATCTGCACTCCTCTTGGCTAACTGTCCCTGGGGCTGATTCCACCAACCTGTGGAAATGAATCTAAAGTAAAAGAAAGACCAGAAGCCAAAGCTTGGAACTATCAGTATGCAAATAAACTGGTGCCACAGTGACATTTTCTTAGGGCTTTCACAGCCCAGAGCTGTGACCTGACTACATCAGCACTAGTATGGAAAGATAAACCAGAATTGACTTAACTCTTCTGCACTTGTGCTAATATACACTGATGTGGAAAGTACTGTGTATTTCTTGATCTTAGCTGCAGAATAATTCCAAACTCTTGCCAATCTACTCAGCAAGTCCATGGCTTGGCTGCAAAGTGTTTCTCAAGTTTTAAAATGTGCATTTGTTGCAAACATGTGAGAAGCTCACTGGGATGAGCCTTTAAGGGCTTCTGAGTTTTCCGGACAGCCTCCTTCAGGTATGCCTTTTCTGATTAAATCACAAATTATGAATTGTAAAAGCAAACATTGCTAGATGATTATTATCTAAATATTACTCTTCTCTCTACAGTAGCTTTTGAGGACCATGCAGTGTTGGGTGTTTTCTCAGTGATAGGAAGCTGGACACTACTATTATTTCTGTCTTGTTAGAGGCTCTTTGATATATTTGGTGCATATATATATACACACACTTACTTACCATTTTATTATCATACAGTTTGAAAGGAAATGTGCTGTTACAAACTATAAAATATGGTCATTGGCTAAACTTCCAAAATTAAGTACCCCTTTTATGTGTCTCAGGGTTCAAGATACCCAGCCCTGAGATTCCTTCTCGGGGATCTAATTTCATACTGAGATGCATTATTAACTGAACAACTGCAAATAGAGAAAACTATTGATCACATGGGATAAGACAGAGAGTCTAGAGAAGTGAAATGCATACTCTGAGCTATCACAGCAGGAGGTAAATCTCATACTGGTGTTGCAAGTGGGTCTAAGTGGCACAGCTCAGAAGTATGTGGTGTCAGCTCATGAAATGCACTAGGAGGAGGCTTGAGGAAGGAGTCTTGCAAAAACCAGGTCCCTTGGCATTAAGAGCTTTGAAAACCAGCAGGGACTGCATAAAATAAATCCTCTAGTTTATAGACAGCCTACATGCGGGGCTTAGGCAAGTGTAATATGAGCATGGCTGCTCAATGCTGTGAGTGAACATGATGCTGTATTCAGGACTAGATGTAGTTTTGATGTTTTTCTCAGAGCTAATAATGAAAGCAGCAATTCACTTTCTCCAGAGAGAGAAGTGGAAGGCATTTTAGCAGCCTGAATATATTTGTGCACAGGGCCAACAAAAATGGCAGGGGAGATTTGGAAACTCTTCATGGAGTTGTTTTTATGCACACAGAGCAGAAGCATTTAGATCCATATAATAAGAAAAAAACACCACCCTTTTTTGGAACAGCTGACTGCAGAGAAGAGAGATGGTAGTACTCTTGTGGGTCCTATATCCTTGTGGATGCACAATGCCAGCTTCAGCTGCCTTAAACCAAACCTGCAAATCCAAAGACATTCCTTCTTTTTAATGACTTTCTGAACTTCAGCAAAGTCGTATGCTTTTTGACAGCAGGAAATTTTTACCCAGGTATGTTTCTGAATTTTCCTAGTATCACTACTTATGTGCACAGTTGAGAGAGAGCTTCCTTTTGTACCTTTTGAAAAGGGAGAACATAAAATTATAGCTACAGTTTTGGGGTTTTTTTTAGTACAACTGCAGAAGGACAGCTTTGCTAAGACATTAGACATTTAGGTCTTATAACAGGATCTGCAGAAATGCTACAGGTGTTAGGTCCTTGTCTCTCATTAATAACTCACCCTTCAAGTTGTTGCAAAGATTACTCTAACTCATGAGAACTAGGACTTCAGAGCAAGTTGTACCCACATAGACTCCTCATTGCAGGTCCAGTCCTCTTCTTAAAACTATAGCGTGCCTATTTTTAAGATAAAATTTAAACAAAGTATATGGTGTAGGAAAATGTCCAAATTCTCACTCAACAGATGAGCCTACTGTAGCTCAAGATGATCTGCTAGTCCACTTAGCTGGATGGGGGAGAGAAAATACAACAGAAAGGGGGTCAAGATAAGGACAGAGAGAGATCACTCAGCAGTTATCAGCATGGGCAAAACAGACTCAACTCAGGGAAAATTAGTTTAATTCAGTTCAAATCAAATGAGGGGAGGATAAAGGTATAATCTCCAAACTTAAAACACCTTTTCTCCCACTACAGCTGAGTCCTCCTCAGTGGGAGGACTCCTCACTGATCCCTTGCCCCAGCAGGGGTCCCTCCTGTGAGACAGTCCTCCATAAACCCCAAAGTGAGTCCTTCCCACAGGATGGGGTTCTTTATGAGCTGCTCAAATGTGGTCACTTTTGCAGGGGACAGCGCCCACATGACTTCCACAGTTCCTTCAAGCAAATCTGCCAACTCCTACTTCAGGGCCTTCCATGGGCTGCAGATGGATCTCTGCCTCACCACTTAAAGCACCTCCTCCCCTTCCTTCCTCACTGACTTTAGTGTCTGCAGGGCTGTTGCTCTCACATATTCTTACTCCTGTCTCTTCAGCTTTCATTGTCGTTGTTTTTTCCCCTTCTTACATATGTTGATACTACAGCCACCAATGTGTTTGGCATTGGCCAGCAGTAAATCAATCTTGGAACTCGCTGTCATTGATTCTGTTGGGCACAGGAGAAGCCTCTAGTATCTTCTCACAGAAGCCACTAACATAGTGCCCCCACTACCAAAACCTTTCCACACACCTTGTCCTGGGTTGGAAGCTTATAGGATTGATGTGGTTAATCTAAGACTGGGGTATACTGGGATATACAATCAGGAAAGTTAAGGGTAGTACAAGACCCGAGAGAATGTTTAGGTAACTGTCTAGCTGGCTATTCAACTCATAGTACAGACTAATATTTCCCTTCCTTCTCACAGCACACGGCAGGTGGTTGCTTCTTTGGTATCTCAGACAAAGAGTCTGTGTGATTTTCAATACAATGGTTTGCAATGAAAAACTCTTTTCTATGTTGTCTATTCTCTTTGTGGCACCAGGATTTTGCCAGAATCACTTTCTTTCTCTCCTTTCCGTCCCCTTGAGGTACAACTAGAAGAGATTAATTTTTCCATGACTTCCTAAATGAGAAACAAGGAAAATGTTCTGGAAAGATTTCACTGAGCATAATGAGTTTTTAAATTTATATTTATTCTGTGTGTGAGCACAGTAGGATGAAATGCTTTTTTAGACCTTTAAGTGTGCTTGAATTGTACTCAACCAGTTGCCATTCCTTGTTCACAAAGGCTATTGAAGTATAAACTGCTCCCATATCTACTAGGTTAAAAAGAATAATTCAAACATAGAATTACTCTAATTGGATTGTGTGTACACGAGAAACTGTTTTTCTGCCATAAGGTTATCATAAAATAAACAGCAGAATCTGCATGAAGTACACATCTGACTCATGGCTATCCATTCAGAGGGCACGCTCTCTGCACTTAGTTCCTCTTTTTAATTCATTATGTGCTTCGACATATGAAGAGAACAGAAAGAGGCAAAACAGATCCTGACAATATAGTGTCTGCCCAGAAGAAATATATGCAAAGTATAGGATGAAAAGGCTTTGACATACTCTATAAACAATATATCCAAATATCTCCCAGCAACAAAGACAAATTAGGATAATCAGAAAAAAAAAATAATAACAATAACTATAATAATATCAAGTATTTAAATATATTTTCAATCTATCTACAAGCTGCATTAATCATGACTTTAGAGCTGATCAAGAGAGGACAGAGTTTAAAATTATTTCATGAAAAATAGGGGCATATGTTTAATCTAAAATAAAAGTCTAAATTTAAAAACTCTTATTGGCACCAGTCATCAGAGGAAAGCAGCCGTTCCAGACACAGTTCTTCTGCCTGTTTTGAATATTACTTTTTTGTGAGTTAACTGCTGAACTCCCATGCCCAATTCTTGCCATTTAATATATGGGGAATCTAGAAAGCCAGCTCAAAAACACCCTCTAGACTCCAGGCATTAAAGATCAGCATAATAAATCCTATTGTGTAGGTCCATGAGGTCTCCCAAGGACACATGATTGATACTTATTCACAGCAATTATTCTCTTTGAGGAACACTCAGACTCCTTTGCAACTTATTTTACCTGTAAAATGTAGAGAGGACTGTATTATGAATATAGGTAATTACTATTTTGAAGATAATATGGAAAATGACTATTAGGATATTTATGAAGCTATGCCTGACCATTTATGGAATACAGAAATAGAAAAGTAGAAAAAATGTAGACATTTCAACCAATCATTTGGCCACTTATTCTTAAGAAAAACTAAATCACCTTACTATACAAGTAACTGTCTGGCTTCATTCAAGAGAGGAAAAATATAATTTATCTCACAGAACCATTACCATAAAAGTATGTAATTCAGACTATATTCTGTTCTATTTTTCACTAAGAAAAAAAATGAACAAAAAGTCAGTATTTCCTATATTATAATTAACAGCTCTCAAGAGCACATAGGAGTTTGGAGAAAATATTCAGCATCAAGGAGGAAAAGGGTGGAGCTAACCAACACCCACAATTATGGAAACTTTATTCATTATTATGCATTAATTCAAAAGCATCTTGCCAATTTTATCAATACTTTTAATCATTATATGAAAGCATCAAAATGGCAGGAAACATTCAAGGAAATAAAAATACTTTTAATTTTTTGTGATTTCTTAATCAGAAAATCTCATGTCTCAATTCTGCCAAGAACCTGAAAACCTAATCAATATTCTCACAAAAATTTAAGATACCAGCATAAACTCTGTGTAGATTTTCTGCAAAATGTGCAGCACTTCAGCATGCAATCAGTGCAAAGAAATATTCACCAGGCAGATCCCTGCATTATTTGCCAGCAACTAATCAAAATACAAACAGAAACAAGGAAAAAGGCAGTAGGACACATGAAGAATGTGTAGCTATTGGTTCTTTCTCATCTGTAGTATTTTCCAATAAATGTATTTAATCTTTAGGGTTTATTAATCACTAATACTACTAGAAATTAATCATCAAGTACTTTGCTCATTACATTAGTTTATCAAATATATGTAGGTTATGCTCCCAGCTGGAGAATTCAGCAATGTCTCGAATGTATCCTCTACACTGTTTACTCAATGACTCTTGAAACAATTTTGGTCAGATGCTAAAGAACTATTTTATCACATTGTATTCATTTGAAAATCACGTTTCCTAGATTACAATTAGCACTGAAATCTATTAAGACTGTATGTGTTGCTATTCAGAATTCCGCATTGCTTTGCTAAAAGTTTCTTTTCTTAAGAGCTGAGTAAATTTATTTCTGAATCAGAAACTCTTGTAGATGTAGTTTAGGACCTCATTCCTCTTTGCAGATTAATGCTTTTGCTTTATTGTTATACATACCATGAAAAATTCTGGAAAACTAAATTACATTTTGAATTGCCTTTTGCTTTTCTCATTGCTGCTTTTCACACAACCCATTTTTTCTCAGTTGATGTTGCCATGGGTGCAATACACTCTGAATAAGAAAAGTATTCTTGCTTAAATTTACTAACGCTTAGTCTGTGTTTTACAGTTTGGCACTTTTTTCTTCAGCAAAGAAGACGGTAAAAATATTTTATCATTGTCTTTATTAACAAGTCATGGTATTGTGAAGATTTTCATGTTTGTTTTATCCAATCCATCAAGTTGTATTTCATATTAATCCTATTGCAACTTTGAGCACTCCATTATTCTTAAAACCCATAGAAAGCTACAAAGCTTATAGCTTCTGCTATTGCTTTAGGTATAGCTGAATTTCTTTATCTTTCTTACAAATAATCTGTAATATATATAATTTTTAACTAAGTCCATTAATTTTTTGTCAATAAATTTCATAGGAGTGAAAAAAAATTATGTTCAAATATTGAAGGTCAGAAGGACACTTCAGCCACCAGGTTTTCTGTTTCATCCCTAAATTGTACCTGTATCAACAGCTTTGTGAGACAAGATTTATGGACACCAAAAATACATTTTTCAACAAGCTATCAATTTGACTTGTGGAGCAGGAGCATACCAAGTTGAAAAGTCTATAGAAAGTAGTGCTGAGTCTCAGTTGACAACAAAGCTATCTTGTGTGATTATAGCTTTTGGTATCAGAAACAAAGTCAGAGGCCAATTTTTGCCAGGTGGCCTGCAAGCCTGGTGGGGCTACATTTCCCAAAAGAATTCAAGAACTGTGGTTCCACTTCACTTCAGAATAAGCTTAGACTTGGGTACTTGCTATTTTTCACTTCACCAAATATGAGTTTGTCTGTGTCTTCAACTTATAAATAAGGACATATTAAAAGCCCAAATCTGTCAATGAGAGCACATCTAAAAATCGTGGAGATGTAGCAGTTCTATGGGGCCTTTTCACAGCTCCAGCCTCTGACACTCAGACAACTTCTTGAGTAGTGAACAGGGGTGGATTATTCTTGTTTTAATCTTGTTTTAACAAGGACTATGTGACCTGGTCACATGAAACACAGTAACATACAGATGATTTCCACGCTTGGACTGACCCAACAGTGCAGGTAGAGCATTGCAGTCCAGCCATATGTATGCCAAGACCTGAAAACTCATCACCTGAGTTGATGCAGTGACAAAAATCTGGCCCCGAACTATTCAGTAGCCAGGAGTTTGTGCAGACCACACAGTGGCCTAATTTTTCAGGCATATCCAGTCTTGTACGCCTCAAAAGCATGACACAGAAGGCTTTTTCATTAGAAACAAGATATCTGTAGGTGCCTCTCAGCTGCACATAATTTCTGCGTGCTATATTTTGAAATATGAAAGGATTCAGGTGACCACAGGGAAAGCCTTCCCAATAAAATATATTACTATGTACAGATAGTCTGGAAGCAGAATAGAAGAAACAGAACAGCACTACTGCAGAGGCACTTTACATGGTTTCATATATTGTGCATATGGTATATAGGGTGTAGTATTACTTTAGAAGTATCTGGAATCTCCGGAGTTCTTTGCACCACAGATACGTGCATTTTCCTATTTATCTGAAAAGTGCTACTTAGGGTCTAAATCCACAGATCTTTCTGAGGTTTCATGACTATGATCATTAAAGAAACGTGTCTTTTCAGCAGCTTAGCTATGGCGGATAACAGTACTTGGTAATTCGTACAACTTTATAGACATTTATATAGCTGTACAACTCCAATTCATAATGACCTTGTGAGGCAATGTAGGGAAGATGAAGTGAATTAGTGTTGCCTTTTCTAATAATTGCAAAACACATTATAAGAAAGAACATAATAATGACAATCTGCCAGTGCTCACCACTCCACCTTCAAGCCCTTTTTCAACTGAGATAACAGTATGACCACAGGAACAAAGCCATCCAACAGCACAGCTGCAAGCTGCAAATCTCAAACTGCAAATGTCATCCTAAGTGCTTAAAGCACTCAGTCACTACAGGAGACAACTGAAAAGCTCATTTATGAAATCTCTTTCCTAAGAAACCCACACAGAAAAAAAAATCTAAATCTCATTTAAAAATATTCTTTTACTAGGAAGACATATCTAACACCTGGTGTACACCTGTGAGGTGGAGATAAACAAGGAGATAGAAAATTTTCAGTATGTTTTATAAACAAAAAACCAAAACAAAACCTGATATGGTCTCATCCCATATCTTTCAGTCCTTATTAGTTACAAGATCAGTCAGGAGAACAGCTATTCCACAATAAAATTTATCATAAATGTTGAGTTTAGAAGTGTCTATGAATAGACTTTCCAAGGTACTAGTGACAAAGTAAATAAATTTCATTCAATAAGAAAATTGTACTTGCAGTTTCTAGGAGTCAGTGCCCTGTGATATAAAGTACATAAAAGTTTGATAGAACTCAACAGTCCTATGCAGTCAGATATTTTTCAGTTGTTTAAACTTATATCATCTCTCCATTGTAGCTATAATCTCCATTAAGTCTCTATTACTGACAGAAGAAACAGGCCACAATCCAGCAAAGCACTTAAACACATCTTAGCTTTAAATATGTGAAGTTGTATGAAAACCAGTGAGAATACTCTCATGCTAAAAGTAAGCACATGCTTAAGTCGTCCACTGGAACAGGGCCATAAAATAATGCAGTTTTGCCAATAAATAACTTGTCCATCAGGATAATTTCCATTGAGAGTCGTGGATTTTTATTTTTTTCTAAAGCTACTAACTGTCAAAAGACAAGAAATTTCTGATTTCTTGTTCTTGTTTCTGATCTCTTGCTAGGTTGATGTCACAGTGATAGGAGATCAGGCTTCTAAGAGGACTTTGTTTGGCATACAAGACTAATTTTATGATCCAAGAGGCATTTGCTTGTATGTGCATTCACACAAGCAAAACCTGGAATATTTTCTTAGCTGACATAAGAAAGTTTCCAGAAAACAGACATACAAATTAAAGCTTCTGAAAGGATAGACCTACTTTGCCTCTATACACTAGCTTGGGATTTTAACTAGATTTTATTTTTCCATGTACATATTGTAAACCTTATGTTTTCTATATGAGGAAGAAAGAATAGCTTAATCATTCTTGTCATCTGGATATATCTCTTCTTTCAAGAGCCAGATGAAAGGGCTAAAATTGATAGCTTTCTTCTAGCTGTCTTAATTCATTGCCAAATAAGCCAAATAAGTGTAGTCTTCTTTATTGCTTTAAACAAAAAAAAAA
>VWZN01005437.1:118219-135406 GCA_013396955.1 Regulus satrapa | reverse complement strand
AAAAAAAAAAAAAAAAAAGCCTGTTTGGTAAAACTTATGTAACATACTTTTACTTTTTACAAAAACTGAAAAAAGGGAGATTTTTCCAATGGCATGAAAATTTTCATTTCCAATTAGGACTGCCAGGAAAGTGTGTAGGGAAAGCAGGAGTATACCTTTTGGCAGAGTGGTACAGAAATTGGTACCTCCCCATCTAGAGCCAAATCTGGTATGTGATGGAGCTGATCTCTCTGCTAATATATTACATTTTTGAGTGATGTCCGGAAAATTGTAGCATGAGCTGTAAACTGCCAGAGAGTGACACTGGAATTATAAACCCTTTAAAGAAGCATTTAGACGAAATAAACAGAGGCCAGACCATAAGAGGGATAATGGGTTTTTCTGCCTTCAGTCAATGCAGTGAAATGTTGGAGAGAGCTAACACTGAAGGGGAAACTTCAGGTAAGTCATATTCTGAGTGACAAACACAGACTGGTGAAAAGGGAGCTGTTTGAGAAACAGGTCTGTTCCAACAGAACTCCTTGTTTAAAACGTGGTATGGGAAAATATTTCAAAGGAGTAAATTTTTCTTAAAATAAACCTTTAAACCTTTTGCTTTCTGCTTTGCAATTACTTTATTGCTAAATATGTTTCTTACTTAAAAAGTCAAGAATGTTTCTAATGATATTAAAGAACCAAATTGCTCATAATTACTGCAGGTACCATCCAACTGACTAAGAGTACTGTGAGATATCATAGAAGCTGATGAGCAGCACTCCCACCTGAAGAGACTTTTTTTATGAATATACATTAGAAAGGAGCAGAGTTTGATTAAAATGGAGTATGTTGGTTTGTGTTGCAAGGCCGTGCTAACGGGGGCACTAGAGGGTTGGCTTCTCTGAGAAGCTGCTGGAAGCTTTCCTCATGTCTGACAGAGCCAACGCCAGCTGGCTCCAGGATGGAACCCACTGCTGGCCAAGGCTAAGCCCATCAGCAACAGTGGTAGTGCCTCTGGGATAATGTGTTGAAGAAGGGAGGGGAAATGGGGCAACTTCAGAGGAAGAGGCAGGAGTGAGAACATGAGAGGAGCAGCTCTGCAGGCATCAAAATCAGTGGAGAAGGAAGGGCAGGAGGGACAGGAGGTGCGGCAGGTACTGGAGCAGAGATTCCCCTGCAGACCATGATGCAGAATATGTGCAGGCAGCTGTGCTTCTGAGCCCATGAAGGTCCATGGTGGAGCAGAGATCCACCTTCATGGACCAAGAATGACTTGGTAGGCAGGTGGTGTCCAGCCAGGGTCAACCCAGCACAAAGAGAAATGCTGTTTGGAGTTTCAGAGGCCAAATGAAATCATGGAGATAGGCTCATCTTTGAAGAAGGAAGAATCAGGCTCTATTTCCTTTCACGATTTAGGATTTCATTAGGAAACATGAAAGTAATGCATTGTCTGTCTTGGGTAGCAATGCAGCATGTGACTAGGAATGTGTATTCTGTCACCATCTGTTGAACCCAGGAGGGAAAGTGTTTTTATCTCTTCCACCACCTTGTCCAGGAAGATATCTTCTGTTTAATGGGCCATTGAGTGACTGATAAAATTACATCCTCTCATTGTGAAATGCTCCACCCAAGGGGGAGGAGCCAGGCATTTCCTACTGAATAAAATCTGGGATTTAGAACACCACAAGTAGCCTTTTTCCATTGGGTCCTCAGAGGAAGACCAGGTCCTTTTACACCACTACTGTATCTTTGGAGGAGGACTGCACTCTTCTACACCCTTCTAGAGGATCACTGCTTCAACAGAATCACATCTGTTGCTGCAACAAATAGGGTGCCAGGTTGTATCCTGATTCTGTGGGGGGGTTTTTTTGCAGGGAGAGTTTTTGTTTGGTTGGGTTTTTTTGTTTTGTCTTGTTTTGGGTTTTTTTGTACTACTGCATTTTATTTTAAATTTTCTTTTTTTTTTTTTCTTTTTTGTTTGTTTGCTTTGTTTTGTTTTTCTTGGTAGTAAAGAACTATTATTCCTATCCTTGTATCTTTGCCTGAGAATCCCTTAATTTCAAAAATAAAATAATTAGGAGGAAGGGGGATTATATTTTCCATTCCAAGGGAGGCTCCTGCCTTCCTTAGCAGACACCTTTGTCTTTTAAAACCAAGACCATTGTCTCTGTTATTTGACATCTAGATGACAAGTGATCATAACATTCTCAGGAAATATTAATCAACTTTCCTTTAACTGAGTTGATACTGAAATTTTTTAAGTCCAGCAGGGTCAGCAAAGCCGATACTCAAATGTGTTGGGGGAGCAGAAAATGGATTGTGGAGAGACTATTAGAGAAGGACTTCTCTACATCATGAGAATGGGACTTCAGGGAGACTATGCTGAAGTGTGTGTATGTTGAAGGTGAGTTTTACCCAACAGGGACATTTGCAAATATAGTCACAAAATAGAAAATTTGAAATTTAGCTACCTGTAGAAGTAAAATAGTCAAACAGCTAATTTGTAGCAGTTTCCAAAATGTTAATTAAGATCCTCTATTATACTGTGAATACACAATCAACCTCTGTGAAACAGGTTCTCGCTGGTCTTACAGGTGTCATGCCCTGTGCATCATTAATCAATTAGGCCACAGGGAAAGGCCCAAAGTAAGAGCTGAGCATAGGCTGGTGGAGAAATGGTTCCATTACTTGAGAGGTAACATCTACTAAGTTTGTCCCTGGGCGAACATCAGAGTTTAACCAGAGTACAGCTGCTGGGGAAAAACAACTACAGTGGCCCAGTCAGATTATTCTCTTCAGAAATGATGAATTTTTAAATGCTTTTGCTTTGTGTAATACGTGAAACTGGCAAACACCCATGTGAAAACTGGCAGTGAACCCACTCACCTAACATGTATAAAAATGCTGTGAATGGCTTTTGTTTATGTATTTTATTTGTGCAGTGATTTCAGCACAGAAAATCCTTGAATTTGCATCTTCTAGGCCTTGCCAGTGTCCTGACTAATACTGAGTGAATTTATTTTCATTTTGAACAGAATTCCAGAAAGATATGCCTTTTCCCGCTCAGTTATTGATAAAATGTATGTATTTATAATGAATAAGTCTCTTTTTCAAGCATGAAAACTTTTCAGAAATTTCCTTGAAAAAGATCCCTAGAATTGCCTCTTCCTGTGGGGTGACTCACCTCCATACAGAAAAGTTTACAAGATTCCTGCCAAGGACAGGACTGCAGTCTGGATGCCTCTGTCATGAAAGTCTTGAAGAATAGTTTACAGAAAATGTGTGTTGTACTGCACACTGGTGCACATATTATTACAGTAATAAAAGTTCCCTATGGAGCTTGTGCAAATTTGGTATTTTCTGCAAATTTATTCCCTCACAGCTGACTAGATGCTGTCATGAGTTCTGTTGAAAATGTACAAGATGGAACAGAATCCAGTTTCTCTATCAGTTTTTCAAAGCTATAACAAGAAAGAGTAAAAACTAGTTTGACCAAAAAAAAAAAGTTATTCATGTTATTCAGTACCAATAGACTTTTAAATGAGAAGTCTCTTTTTGAAGATAGTTCCATTTCAGAATAACACTAGAGCTTCAAAGGCTTATATAAAACTCAACACTGTTGACCTACCCTATAGAATAGACAGACTTCACTAGAAAGAGCTCTTAGAGTGAGTTGGTAAGAAAGAAGGGCTTTGCTGAAAAGTCTGGAGGATTTTATAGCCAATATAGGATGTATTATGCATGCTCAGACCAAAACTGGGATTTTCTGGATCTCAGGAATTCTCCTAAATGTGGGCAGTGTCCCATCTATCCCCCTTGTCAAGAAACTGGCTTCTTTTGCTGCCACACTAGGCAGGAGCTGTTTATCTTTGGCTTCTTGTGGCCTTTTATAATCTCCTCAAGTACCCTATATGAACTGCTGCTGTACATACTTTGTACCTTCATCCTTACTGTCAGGACAGGAAGGAGTCTGCCCTAATCTTGCCCTTAAACATTATTGAAAGGTCAAATAAATAAAATAGGTCTAAAAAAATTAGACACATTCTTTAATTTAGGTGAAAAGTTTTCAGAAGCAAAAGAATATTAAGTATGGTTAATTATTTATTTTTATACTTGGCTCTAGCTTTGCGGCTGCTCCATATATTGAGTTCACATTGTGAACCCTGTATGTAAAAAATTGGACAAGAAGACAGAAGAGCTACCTGAAAGAAGTGAGGAGGATTGTAGTCATGAATATAATAAGAACACTTATTTCAAGTACATCATCAAAATTTAACAAGTCAGTGCAGGCATTTTGAAAGTTCAGAACCCATCACTTTTCAAAAAAAATTGATCTGTTTTTTTACCTTCCTTAACCCCTGAATCACTTCCAGGAGCATAGCCATTCCCGAAAAATGTATCTTCCCTTCCCCAAATATATTTTCTGTTACTCAGGCTACGTGTTTTCAAAAGGAAAGTAAGAGAAGTGCATTAAACATTTAGAACAAGGAAGGTGGTTCTCAAGGCTTGTGAGTGTGGTCTCCACTGCCAGGGACTGCCTGGTGAACACGACCTGTTCGTCCTGCCCAGGAGAGCTGGACTTTCACTTGTGCTGTGAACAGCTCCATTGTGTCTCAGGAACAAAGCTGTGTCTCAGAGTGCTCTTGCTGTACAGAAGCATCTAATTTGTTGAAGGGTGGACAATGGAATTATGAAGTATGCCTTTTATTTCTTCTCAGGACCTTCTACACTGTATTTTTAAATGAGGTTTATAAATTATTTTCCTTATCATTGCTAGTCTACATGCACCAATGCTGGGGTTTAGCAATAACTCCTGATTCCTTCTTTCTTACATCACTAATGAAAATGAAATTTTCATTACTGCTAGCTTGAAAAACTAGAAGACCTATAGAAAGGATGTACTAAAATGTTCTAATTTGAAAATACTCATATATTTATATGGATACACTTCTTTTCCTGAAAACCTGTATTAAGTTCAAAATAACATTTTCCCCTTTATGCATCTTGTGAAACAACTTTTTTTTTTTTTCATTAGAAAATCCTGCATTAACAAATTATTTGAAAATTGTTCAAAAATTATGATGGCCTTTGTTTCTTGATGCATTTGGGACAAGGCAGAAGCGCCTGTGTGATGTGGTACAAAGGCCATGCTGATACATATTCAGGATGACCAGCATAGCTTACTCAGTTGCTTTGCCACCCAAAGAATACAGCCATTCCAAACTCATCTGGCTAACACGTTTTTGCCAAAGCAGTCACACATGTTTTCCTTGTCACGCCCTACTCTTAATGAGAAAGGAATTTGGGAAGATGTCTCTTGCTCAGCCACATGCTTTGCATGCAGGGCACTGAGTCAAATGACTTTGCTGGGACCCCTATATTATTTAAACGCATCCTGGTTTAAATTGCCATTCTGTAACCTGTCTGTGCTATACTTTCTATAAAATGGCATTAGAAATGTGACACCTACATCCAAAGAGAGGCTCTGTAAACCCTTACGTTTTACCCATCTGCTTTAGAACTGATATTAAGAAAATGAAATAGTGACATTAATATCACCACTGTAAAGAGATATAGATTAAGTAGTATAGCAGTAGTCTATATATTGCTGTGCATACAGTTACAGATGCCAGATTGAATCTGTGTCCATTGCAGATTTGAAAAAGTATGTTGTTGCATATAATTATTGAGAAACTTTGTGGGCAGATAGATGTTTGAATGCAGAAAGTAAAGCATTTTATTAGCAAGCTGATTTGCAGAGGATGATGATCTGGGCTTCTAAATCAAAGGAATTGTGTGTAACATAGGTCCAGTGGTCAGCACTGATCATTGATCACTATCATAATATTCTTCTGGGGCTCTGCTAACACATCGCAGCATGGTGTGAGTCTACAAGTTTTATAATTTCAGATTGCTATTTTCATCCTACTTTTATAGCCCTATGCCTATCAGCATCTGTGATTTCTAATCATTTTCTGAATTTCCACTTGCTTTGATGTGATAAAACTATATACTCAAATTTGATCAGACCATCAGGGATTGTTGCACACTGTTTTTCAAGGCTATGAGATAAAGAAGAAATATTTAACTTCTAATAAATATCCATATAAAAACAATTACTTTTTTACAGTAAAGAGAAAATATGAGAATAATCATAAATGGGAGACATCCTAAATTTATATGAATGAACAGCAGAAAATAGTCATCTTATTTTCCAAACCTTTAGCACAGTTTAATAGAGGATTTTTATCACACTGGTGGTTCCTGCCACTTCAGTGGCACACTGGCAGCAAGGGAACATACAGAAAGATATTTTTGACTAGGTTTTTGCTGTTGGATGTTACCATTTAGAAGGAGGGATGGTTTTATTTTGTCATTTTCTTTCTTCTTTTGTTTAGTGAGAAAGAAAAGAACATATTGCTTCTATGACTCATTCTTCTCATAAAAATCTCTGACTTTGATACTTTAATAGTCATGCTCCCCAGCTTGTGGCATAGTGGGTAATGCATTTGTAATCCTGGCATGGCACCTTCTGTGTGGATAATTCAGCTACTAAAGAAATTCAGCTACTCAGCCCAAGAATAGTTCAATAGTTGGAAGTGGAGACTTGTAAGAAGTTAGGTCTAGTTCAGGTGGAAGTTCAAGGCAGGGATTGTTCACCTTTGATGCAAAGGATAAATCTTTAAGCCAGAAGCTAGCAGTGCCTCCCATACAATAACGAGTAAATTACTCTAATGACCAGACTAACTATCATGATGAAACCTGAAAAACCTTGTTCTGCCAGTGAAGTTTTTAACTTGGTGCCTGGTTTTCTGGGGTTGTTCTGCTGCTCCTCCTTATGTAGTTTTCAGTTGCTTTATTGATTTTTTTCTAAATTTAAAAGACTCTCAAGGCTCACAGGATACAACTCTTTAGATGCAACTAAAAGCTCCCACCTGGCAGCAGCTGCAGCAAGGTTATGCTGTCCTAATTCATTTCTCAGGGGGAACAATTTGTAACTCTATTTTTTTGCAAGGACATGGTTTCAGGAGGGGGAGGGTGGGCAGGAAAGTGTCTCTGCACATGGATTTCACTAAAGTAATGACCTTACAATATTAAACAAATTCCAGTTATTTATTAGATGCATCTATTTTTCATTTTACACCACCAAACCAGTGATGCTCATCTAGTACCAACCTTACATGTTCCTGTAGTCAGCAGGAGGACAGCAGAGCTGGGTTAAGTGGGAGTGATTGACATTTCTTGCAGATACACGTGCAAACTCCCCCTTGCATACGTATCTGTGCTCTCTATTGAGAACATTTTCCAGTGGCCTAGGTTACCATCAGAAAGCAGTCATTTCTTGGGATTAAAAGCTAGTGAGACACAGTAGTTTTGTGAAATCTGACAATGATCTTGCTATGGCCTAGTACAGATGTTGGGAAACCAGTTTCTTGGCCTGGTCATCTGGTTATCTGACTGCTTTCTTCCTTGAATTATCCAATTTTTAATCCACTTCAATTTTCCAAAGCAGTAGTCTCTTTTACAAAAATTCCCATATGTGAAAAGTGTCAATGTAATTTTTCATTTGTGTTGATATAGAAAGAAAGCAGGTTTTGATGTTTACATGAACAGAGATGTTTGCTTTTCAGATAACTTGAAAAAAAAAGTATTTTTAAGAAGCTCTCAAACAACAAAGATACCAAAAAACCCAAACAAAGTGAGAAGAACCACTTGTGATACAGAATGTATGCATGTAGGAGAAGGATGAAGTTAATGTAGCTTTGGGAAGTCACTGGAAGATACTTTGACACAGGATCATTTTTCCACATCCTCTATTGAGGACTTCCCTGCCTCTGACATGGTCCATACACTAGGGTTCAAAGGATTGAGTTTAAGTTGTCGTGTCCAATGCCTGTCTTTTTTTTTTTTTTTTTTAGTACCCCTTCCTGGGATGTAGAGTCCCTATCTGTCACTTGGCATGCTGTACTGACTCTTTTATCAACCACAAAAGACAGAATTCATGTTCAATTTTTTAATTTCACCATTGTATTAATCAAGCATTTAGATTGCACAATTTTAGGAATGGCACACTGATTTGTATCAAGGAAGGTGAAGCTTCCTACTTTGATGGGTTCTGCCGCCTGCAGGGTCAGACTGTTTAATTTGCTCATAAACCAGCTCCTGAAAGTCAACGCTTTCTACCTTGGGTTATAATGGAAAACTAAAAACAGTGTCTAAACCTCAGATTTAGACTCGTGCAAATGACAGATATTATTGCTTCACTTTGCAAAGGCACTGAGGTTTGCCTTCTAACAGAGGTGATCGGATGGTCCTCAGAAGATCTGTAACAAATTGGTTGCTGTAATACAGGTGAATATACAGTGTTTAAACTGAAGTCAGACCACAAGTCTTATTTCTATTTAATTATCTTTTTTCTGAATTAGAGAAGAGTGAGTTATGAAAAGTGGCCATAACCTCAGATGAAGCTTTTACTGTAATTCTTGCAGGGCAGTAGGAGACGCAAATGCAGAACTAAGTGATTCTGATTGAGTAGGTGTAAAAATGAGGATTTAGTAGGGCATAGTGATACTTTCCATCTGTATAGTTCAGTACAAATATCTAACTAAAGTGCTACTCAGCTGATGGAGAAATGGGTTGCTATAATAGTTAAACTTGCTATTAATAATGGATGATGACCATGTAGGATTTCAGAGCCATCTGAAAATACTCCATCAAAAAATGAGTCTGGACATGTTCTCATCTTCTCAAAGCTCCACCTTACACTTCTTGTTGGGTGAAACATAAAGCAAAGCAGCTTCTTCAGATTACTAAGCAGGGAAACAAGACTGCATCTATCTTAATTGTGCAATAGCTTCTCATCATTAGAGCTGAACAATGCTATGAAAATACTACATCAATTGAAGGAACGTTGACTCATGGCTGTGAAGACACTTTGAACAGAGGGCTTCTTGAAACCCTGTAATTCTGCTCTGCTCAGTTTAGGCCCAACCCTCCAGGGCAAGGAAGCATGATGTCATTGAATCCTCATGAGATAAACAATCAATATACAAGAGCCAGTGAGTTAGAGGGGACAGAACAGCACAGCCATCTTCTAAACATTTGATAATAGGGCAAAAAATGGTAGCTTCATCCTGATGACTCATTTAGCAATTAACCACAGCATAGACAGGAATCAGGAGAGAACTTTATAAACAAATGAAGACCTGTGCAAGGTCTTTCTCAAAGCTTTGCCAGTAATTGTTTTCTTGATATAATTTCCTCACCCAGATTCTGTTCTACAAAGTAAACTCAACAGTGAAGGTTTTAATAGTAGGAATATGAGCAGACATTTTATAGTGCTGAAGTCCCTGTAACTTCTTTGAAGATCCCAGTCTAATTCTAGGCTGGATAAGCTGTAATTCAGCTCCATATTACTTCACTTGGTAAAATCTACATAGCAGACCCTAGTAGTTCTCCTCACAAAATGAAGTCCATGTAATGCATAATTCAAAATATTAGAATAGCCCTTGCAGTGGTTTTTGCTCATAAACATTCACGGGTCCATAACAATTATATGCAAACAATCTAAGACTTCATTTTGCTTCTTATAGATGAGTAAAACAAATGAAGGGGAACAATGTCTAAGAAATCAACAGCCAAGGTAACTCCCCGAAAGAGTTAAAATATATGTGTTACAATAGTCCTTGACCCAAGTCCTGAATAAATGACTCAAACACCACAGCTATGACTGAATTTGAACATGTACAGGAATACCATGTGTTTGGCAGTCAGCAAGTAAAGCACTGTAATAGGAAGATCATGCATCAACTAATGCACCCAACTGCATGAGTTAATGACATGGATCTATCATTTTATTAATGAATCAAAGCTTCAATCAGCGTCTCCCACTATAAAATTCAAGGAGATCCCTAGTTAGAAAATTAATTTGCTTGGAAGTTAGTTTGCCAAAAGCTTATATACTAGCCAATGGGCTGGAGCATGCTTTGATGTATTTTAGCTATCATTAGCCAGGTTTGCTATTAATTATACGTCGCTTTACTTTTCAACGCATAATTTCCTTATATTAAACATAAAAATATACTTTACACTATTATTATACCAGAGACAGACTGTTTTATAATAATTGTTCAGACCTGAAAGATGATAAAGGTATCTGAGCTGAGTTGGGAACTGAAGGTAATCAAAGCAAACTTAGCAGGCCATAATAAAGTCTCTATAAATATGAAAACAAAACATGTTTGGAAAAATAAAATTTGACATGATATCTTCCAGTTTTTACAGTTTGCAATCCATTTATTTTTATGTGAACACAGTAAACCCAGAGGTTTTGATAAGATTTGGTGGAGATTTTGGTGATATATCATTTGGTATAAAGGCATAATTCAAAATTGCATTCTTTTAATATGAAATCAACACAGAGATCATCCCCAGACCTGCAGACTCCTTCAACATCTACATGAATGCAAAGAAATGCAAAGTTTCGAATACTAATTTTTATTGATGTCATGGTTTATACGAAAGTAATCTATGAATAACCAAAGAAAGTATGGGGATTTTCAATCCTTTCAGTGCTGAAGTCAAACCTGAACCATAGGGTTTTAGGAGTGCATAGGGGAGGAGATATATAATGGGGAAGAAGTGCAGTGGGACACTGGTGCTGCCCATGCATTTTTCCAGGGGACAATGGGAGGCCTGGCCATGTCCTACCACTTTTATTTGACAGGGAAATGAAAATATCACTACTCTTTTGATCTGAAGCTATCTTCTAATTTTCATTCTTACTTTATTCATGGCCATCTTATTCCCATTGTTTTCATACTTGTTCCTTAGTCTAAACAGTCCTTTACTAGGTCTGCTCTTATACTGTTGATTTATTTGTAGTTCTTTCTTCAATATTTGCTTTACTAGGTAAACCAAAACAGTACCTTTTTGGTGTCATTATTTTAAGTAACAGGGAAGACCAGAGGACTGAAAACACTCCTTCTGCACCATGTCCAGTTTTGATTTTTCTTTTATATAGAGAGATATTCAAAACTGTGAAAGTATTTCAGATGAGGTCTTATCAGAACCTTTTAGCATTACTATTGGACAATTTGTACAAAAAGCAGCCTGCTCATTAATGAGAGCCATTTCCAAAATGTATACAAAGATTTAACTATAAATCATATAAATTTATCACCTATAAAACACTACCTAAAATCCCTTAAACACTGCATCATTTTATCTTTCAAAAAAAGAAAAAAATCCATTATATTTATTTCCCTTTCTTTTGCCAATTTCCACATGTTTTATTTGGACAAAAGTGCTTTGTACATCAGTGGGAATGTCATTTGGGCATGGCTTTTAATCCCTATGTGAAAATCTGAAAACATTTATGGGTCGATAAGGTATACTGGATAATGAAGTTAACTAAGTAAGCAAACAACTATGCTCACTCACACAGTGTCAAACTTAGCAATAGAGCTTAGAAAAATGACTATTTCTACATTTCATTAGCTGCTCTATGTAAGAATCTGTTCATGTCTGTTAAGCTTTTCTTTCTGTTTTATATAAAAATGTAATAAAAACCATCATACTCCTTCTGTTCAACAGGATGGTAGAAATTCAATCAGCACATACTATAGATTCTGTGTGTGGAGCTTACTTGAAACTTTGGATGTCACCAAGACATCTGATTATGAATGTCCAGTTGTCATCTAATGAAATTCCTACACAAACCAGTATACACAGGCAGCCTCAATTGAGAAAATGTGACAATATATGATCTCTAATAACCTTTCACTTATTCTCAGAGTGTAATGAGATAATTCTCCTTAAAAGACATTTATTTCTGTCTGAGATCTGATTTAAAACTCTCAGCTACATCTGTGTCCTATGATCTCCCATTCACTTTGAACTAGAGAATGACAACCAGCTGGGTAATTCACTGGCTCCTACATGAGAGAATATATTGAACATATTCAAATTGATTGCTACTTAATTAAATAGATAGTTGCACATCCTGGGAACAACCCATTGTGTTATCATGCAGTCAAATGTATTTGTTGTTTTGCACTTTGATATCAGCTGGAAGAGATTATAGAAGAGTGAGCAGTCATTAGGAGTCAGGAGGCAGGAAGAGACCAGAAATAGACTAGAAAATGTAAAAAGTGAAAGCTTTCACTCTTTCACCTAAACCAAACTGTTTATCAGCTACAAAGTTGCATAATCTCTGCAGAGGAGAGACAAGGAAAAAGCACATTGTTAGTCACAAGGTCAATACAAGCATTAGCCCAGTGCAATGTTTTAATTGTGGAGTCCTGCTCCAAACCTTGTAGCTGGTGAGGGAGGAAGATCTTCTAAATGGGACAACCCACTCCAGAACTCACACACAAACACACACATACACACATACAAATATATAAGTACACTTATTTGCATATATATTTGGGTGGGTTGAATATTTTGCTTGATTGTTTTGTTGTAATTGTTGTTGGCTACTGCTGCTCCTGGCAGCTGCCTTTGTATCCTGAGTCCTGTCTCTCTGGTCGGAGTGCTCTGGCTCATACACTATTAAGTGATGAACTATGAGGTACACTTTAATCTTCCTCTGGTCTTGAAATACAGTTGCTAATTGTATGGGCTTTTTTATTCCTGTGTGCCTGAAATAATGGCAAAGCTCTGCTGTAGCCATTAATTCACACGGCAGTTTTGATGCCAAGGACTGATGCTGTGGGACACAAGTAGAGAAAGACTTTTGAGTGTTACACTGTTGGAGTCAGGAGACCCAAACTAAACATTGCTGAATACTCCACCTGGAGGAGACCCTGGAGTGAACTGTCTGTTTCTCTGCAAAGGAGACATTTGGCTGCTCCAGAACAGACTGAGAGTGAATCAGCACACACACATCAACCTTCTGGGAGCACAATGGGAAGTGAACCAAGCTAAGACAGCATCCTGCACTAAAGCTGGCTATAGAGTCTCACCTTTCATCTCATCAAGAGAAGGGAAGATGGCTAATTTCTTTAGATCAAAGGCTGTGTATTAGATCAAAGTAATTTTATAGGCAAACGATGTATGGCACAGATAGTGAAGATGCTTATCATCATATGGCCTACTCTCAACAGTACTTGGATTCCTTCCTTTCCTTGTTTTATGTGATAAAATTTGTAATGATGGTCCCATTCTTTTTGCTTTGCTAGAAGGAAGTGCTATCTAACATAGCCTTAAAGAATGATAATAGCAAAAAAAAAGGAATAGGCGATCTTATCTAGTACTTTTCTCACTTTGCCTTGTAACACTTACAAACAGTAAAAGAGCAATAAAAAGTGTCTGAGAAAGTGTTTATAAGCAATTTAAATGTCTGTATTCTGTTTTGGGTGCAATGATTTGGAACTGGTGGAATTAAACAATTCAGGACTTGTGAAATGTCTTGTTAATTAGCCAACATTAATATATTTCCTCTGATTTTGAAGTGAAAAGGCACAGCTAAGTAAAAAAAAAAACCCTAGAGGTAGAAAAATCTTCAGTGCTAACACTACATGTTTTCACTGAGATGGTATCTCAAAACTCTGGAAAATTAATCAAAAGGACAATAGCACCTTGGAGATAAAATATAGTTTAGATCAATCAGTTTGAATTAAAACCACAAAACAAGATATACTTATTTGTTCCTTAAGGATTTTCTACAGAATGAAATTTATGAATTATGTGTTTTGATTGCCACAGGGCAAAGGGGGAACTGCCCCCACTGTGCAAAATGCCAATGCTTTTTGTGCTCAGGGCACACATGCAGTGCAGGACTTGAGTAACTTTAATGGTCTATAGGGATACAGAGAATGTATGATACATTCTAAATGTGGCAAATTTACTGTGCATCAGCAGACTGACTCTACCACACAGATGCAGAGACTGCATACATCTGGTAAATATCACACTTCCAGTGCCTGAGCTGTTAAATTCAAAATACACAGGATAAAACAATCTTATCATATATCCATGTTTGAGTTAATCTACGCATGTGCAGTCGCTACTTGTATAATCTGCCAAATATCAAAAAATTCTCAGCTGACAAAAGGCCTACATCTTCTGTTTATGCTCAGAGTTTCCAGAGAAACCGGACACAAAATAATCTCATGAAGGAGCCACAACTCAGTACTGCTACTGTATGAAAAACAGTAGGTGCAGATTCTGAACAGGATTTCCCCACACCACTCTGGGGACAGATAGTGACAGTTCTGCCCACCTTTCTCATAGCTAAAACCATATGGACATGTTTCAAGACACTTAAATTGAAAAATATCACTTTAGGAAGCAACTAAGTAATTCAAGAGCACCTTCTTAAGTCACAGGCTAAGTTGCTTCAGTCACCCATTAAACGTGGAACTTCGAGCTGTCAAGTCATTGCTTTCTCGAACTTCCAGCTTGCTTTACTTCTGGATGAAAGAGGAAGATGTTGCTGTAAGGGACACTCTGCACAAGATTGAATAAATCCACACACAGTGGGTCCCAAGTGATAAAGACTTGATCTGAAACACTCTGAAATAGCTTCAAAAGTTTTGTCTCTTGTAGTTTGTATGTGCTACTAGATGATTATTGAACATTGATATCCCAAATAAAGAAGCAAGTTCTAAACATGCTAAATAAAATGTAAAACTTAGATATGTAAGAAGTCTAAAGAAGCAAACTAACATCTGAGACAGCTCTATTAAAGTGAGCAGCTGAAAAAACTTAGATATGTAGTAGAGAGATCAGTAGAGAGATCTTTTGTTTATAAACAAAAGCATAATAATGTCCAATGACTGGAAGCTGTAACTGAATACATTTAAACTAGCAATTAGGTTGTGCAATTAACCATTGGAATAGTTTGTGCAGGGATCTGGTATATTCCTTATCGCTGATAGTCCTTAAATCAGGATTGGCTGTCTTTCTAAAAGACACTTAATTCAAACAGAACTCTTGGGCTTGATGCAGGGGTCTTATGCAATAAGTTAAACTATAAATGCATCTTGATCTGGATTTAATTTCTCTGAATGTGCCCAACACTGCTACTCAGGAAAAAAAAAAAAAAAAAAAAATCTGGCAGAAAAGTAGTAGTATCCTAAACCACTGGAAGTAGTTGCTCTGGGAACAAGGATTGGAGACCTTTAAGATATTTTATGACTATTTTTTCCCCTTTGAGGCTTTCTTTTTTTTAAATATATTTTTGAAGCTTGGTTTTGTTCCAAAAGCCAGCAGTGTTTCTGGTTTGTCCCCCCAACTCCCAAAAACCCTTGTGTGTGCAGGAACACCGTCTATAAAGCCAGACCTTTCTCTTATATCATTTGTATAAATTAAAGAAAGATGTGGACTAACTGGAAGGAGTCCAGGTGAGAGTCAGTGAGAGTAATCACAAATCTAGAAAACATGGCCTTGTTCAGTCAAGAAAAGAGACATCAACCTTTCAAATACATAAAAGACTGTTGAAAAGAGCCTATTTTTCATGGCCAGGATAGATAAAATAATCACAGGAAGAGGGATTGACTTTTGCTGTGAGGAAAAGCTTCCTCCAAGTACAGTAGCAGATTGCCTGGGGAAGTCTTGGAGTCTTCATTTGGAGATCCTGAAGATCTTAATCTGACAGATTAGGCTAATTTGCTTTGGAATTAAAGTCTTTTCCACCATGAATTTCTAGGGTTGCATGAAATAGGTCTAACTGCATTGAGCATCTCCAATGTCCCTGGGGACCTATAAATAAAACATCACTCTATAATCCTATAGTAATCATATAGTATTGTGGCAGTGACCTATGCAACTGGAGAGTCACTGCACATAAATTAATTCTGCACCATAAAAAAATCCAATAAAATCATTATTTTAAAATAAAGGTTTAATTACAAATAATTCACTGTCTTCCATTAATGCAACAAATATTCTGTCTAGGGGACAGAGTGAAAGTCATACTGTTTTCCTGATACATTTTCCCCATCGATAAAAATACAGATAGATTACTCAAACAGAAGGATCATCATGCTGGTTGTAAGTCTGATGGTTATTTTGGCAGAGTTGCAGAACAGTTGAAGTAGGAAGGCAGGCCTAGTGATGACCTTGTCCAGCCCCACAGTGCAGATCAGGGTTACTGGGAGCAGGGAGCTCAGGGACATGTCCATTTGGGTTTTGAACATCTCCAAGGTTCTTCAAAATATCCTTGACACTCCATGTACTTTTATTTCTATCCTATTGACCACTCACAGCAAAAAAAAGTCTGCTACATTTAAATGGAATTTCTTTTATTTCCTTTTCTGCCCCTGACTTTTTCTGGTCTGTGGGCACAACTGTGAATGGTCTACTGCTGTCTTCTCTAATCTCCTTGTCAGGTATTTGCATACACTGGTAAGAGTCATATCATACATNAGGGATCTTGTGATGAGTGCAAGGGCTAATGGGAGAGAGCTACATTCATTTAGACCCCAAAGCAGTCCATATTCCTTTTTTCTCCAGATATATCTCTAAAGGTATAGAGATATATAAACGTTATAGAGATAACAGTATGTGCTGCTAAACAAACATCTGCATGTGAAGTTATGTATATACAGGTTTTTGCTAATGATTAGAAGCATCTCAGCCTTTGTAAAATAACTGAATTCTCTATTTCACTTATTGCTATGACAGGAAGTTTGACATGCTCATTTCTCCATATGTCAGGAGTATTTTGAATTTTAATATAGCTGTGCAGACGTATCAGCTCTTAGGTTTGGAGCTCTTCTTTTTTTTTTTTTTCATGTCTTTGGGGAAGAGCTACTACTTTTTTTGTGAATATAAAATCTTCTATGGATCAAAAAAAGCCTTGGTTTTGAAACTATATGAGNCTTTTCTGCCCCTGACTTTTTCTGGTCTGTGGGCACAACTGTGAATGGTCTACTGCTGTCTTCTCTAATCTCCTTGTCAGGTATTTGCATACACTGGTAAGAGTCATATCATACATATGAGAAACACAATCATCTCATTGCCTTCAACACACACAGGATGAGTACTGCAAGGTGACAGTCATCATTTATGTAAAGCACAGGGACTGGGAGGTGGGATCAGACCATAACTCCAGCTTCTGTGATATCATTTCACTAATACCATTGGTAGCAGATTCTCCAGTGTAGGAGGAAGAGAAAAAACAAACTAACAAACAAACAAACAAAAAAAACAAAAACAAAAAAAAAAACCCCAAAAACCCCCAAAAATTATATATATATATAT
>VWZN01005437.1:60532-117969 GCA_013396955.1 Regulus satrapa | reverse complement strand
CTGCCCAGGTTAGTGAGGGATCTTGTGATGAGTGCAAGGGCTAATGGGAGAGAGCTACATTCATTTAGACCCCAAAGCAGTCCATATTCCTTTTTTCTCCAGATATATCTCTAAAGGTATAGAGATATATAAACGTTATAGAGATAACAGTATGTGCTGCTAAACAAACATCTGCATGTGAAGTTATGTATATACAGGTTTTTGCTAATGATTAGAAGCATCTCAGCCTTTGTAAAATAACTGAATTCTCTATTTCACTTATTGCTATGACAGGAAGTTTGACATGCTCATTTCTCCATATGTCAGGAGTATTTTGAATTTTAATATAGCTGTGCAGACGTATCAGCTCTTAGGTTTGGAGCTCTTCTTTTTTTTTTTTTTTTCATGTCTTTGGGGAAGAGCTACTACTTTTTTTGTGAATATAAAATCTTCTATGGATCAAAAAAAGCCTTGGTTTTGAAACTATATGAGTCTATCTGCCATAGAAATGAGCCTCATAGTCCATGATGCAGAACTTATACGCCCCTACTTCTCCCTGTGTGAGATCACGGCATTTTATGCTGGGATGGATGTTCCTTTCCAGTGCTTACTAGCACTCCAATTACTTACTGATAAATGTGCTGTTCTGGTGATAAAAGCACAGCACCTCTCTCCTTCCCTTTCTTTCCTAGTCCATGAATAAAGTATGGCTGTTTTAATTTACTCTCAAAGGGTTTTTTCCCACCTTTTTCATGAAATTTTATGGATTTTTTATTGAATATATTCTTGAAATTCCTACTCACAGTATTGTTTGAAACATGGAACAGCTGCTATTTTTATTTACTATAGATTAAACTTTCCATCCTATTATACTGAAGAGCTGTATGTAATTTGTTATTTGCATTTGGAAACCCCTCTGTGACGTTTACTAAAAAATACCCTCATTTCATAGCTTGGAAAATATAATCTTATAAAGTCAAAGCAGCATTCTGAGGTGGGGCTGAGGGCCAGTGGTCCCAGAGCCCTATGAGAGCTCCCCTCCATGTGTTCCATGTTGGGGAGCTGAGCCTGTCCTGTGGGACCCGGCACAGCGCGGCTCCCTGCTCACGGCGTGCATGATGTGCCGCTCTGTACAATTATGTCAGTAAATTTTCCAGACTTTCGGGTTACTTTGTTTTACTGGCCTTATTCACATTTGCCTCATAATCACAATAACAGGACAGGTGTGCTGCTTTTCTCGGCAGCGATCCTGGTCCCCGACGGAGCCAGCTCTCCGGCCTTTGACCTCCAAGTTTATCCGCTCAGGAAACCGGTTTACTGCCTTGCAAAACAGCACACCCCTACGATTAGCACTTAATTACAGTGAAGCCAGTAGCAGCTCTGCTAAAGTTAAGTTGACTTTTTGTATATGGACCATATTTTTTCATGAGTTAAAGTTTCTGGCAATCAGGTTGTCTCATGTTGAGAGCCTATAGACAAATGCATTTCATTGCCTGTTATATGCATCTGTGTGTTTAGCTACACAAAAATCAGGGCAGCAACTCACTTTTTCCTTCCAGCATTTAAAAAGATATATGAGGCATCTCAATTCATAATCCTCTCTAGGCACCACTCAGTGAGGACTATGTGTGCTTTAATCTGAGACTCAATTACCATGAGTTTACAAACTTAATGTAAAAGCACAGGAAAGCTACCAAAAGGGAACCTTAAAATAAATAAAGTCTTTGTCAGTCTGAACTTTGAATCAGGGACCCTTTGCTCAGTCCAGAATCTAGGTCAAAATGTAAGCATCCCCAGGTTAAAAAACAAAACAAAACAAAACAAAACAAAACAAAACAAAACAAAACAAAACAAAACAAAACAAAACAAAACAAAAAAACCCTGCTAGAAATTCTGAAAGTAAGACTCCTAGCAATCTTTAAAAGTCTTTTTAGAAATGTCTAACACAACTAGTATAGAAAACTTTAAAAGCTACTAGTGGGCATTTCAAATCCATTTTCCCAAAGTATCAGCTCTAGTTTCTGTTCTTTAAAAGAACTTTTCTACATTATGAATTATCATCTGACAAAAATATCTCAGGGGTAGCAATAAAATAATGATACTTTAGCCTCCGGTTTATATTATATTACCAAAAAATAATGAAAAAAATTGTTGCCCCAGAGAGACTTGGAAGATATTCAGATACAATAGAGCTGGGTGTGACATGAGAAGATAGATAGATTACACAGATAGGACTGAACCAGTTAAGAAACTTTTGGGTATTCAGTTATCCAGTGTAATATCCACTCTGCTGAGTGAAGGCTCTCTAACTCATAATGAGTTCATATCATAAGACTCATTCCACAGGATGATAACTTCTTAAAAGTTATTCCATTCTGTGGTAATTTTTAAGGAGAGATGCTCAGTTGTTTAAGTGTTTCTGAAGTGAATAGATAACATATCTGCATGTTTAGCAGATGCATATCTTTCCTCAGAATGAAAGAATCTTGAATGCAGTTACATCCCTTATAATCGCTGTTCTTCTGCTGAAGAGCAACAGTATTTTTTAATCATTGTTCCAGATTTCAGATACAGCCCATTCTGCCATCACTACAAGGTGAGTCAAGCTGTCTAATGGTTCTGTTATTTTCATACTACTTAGGCATGTACTGAGAGTCTGGTAGTTCAGTATCAATTCATCTCTTGGCTGAGACATCAAACTAAGATTTTGACCACTTATTGTAATTAAAAATCCCCTTAAGTTTTCACAAAGCATAGGTGCTCACCACAGTGTCCTGACAAAATTCCAGCTTTGCATAATTATATTCTGTTAGTATATAATATAATTATATGAAATAATTATATTCTGCCTGAAATCCCCATGAAGTTTCATCTGGATGTAGGAACCTTCTTGTTTCCAATCTCAAGCAGTTGTGCAATGCTGCTGTCTGCTCAGAAATGTGAATCACAGACAGTTGATGGTGTTTTCTGTTTGTTTATATTTTATTTCAAGTCACCAATTTTTGAAATTTTTAAAACATTGCAAAAGGCCTTAGTCAGACTTCTTCAAAAGTTCATGTATTGTTTGCTAAAGACAAGGAAAACCAGCCTTATTTTGAGAAAACTTCAAAATAGTTTTGAAATCTTTGCATGCAGATTTTTTTATGCCTTTCACCAACTGTGTGGCATTTGCATGGTATGATTTTGCATGCTGAAGGCTACAGGGGTTGCTTCTGTAAGACGCTGCCAGAAGCTTCCCCCACATTCAACAGTCAGCTGGCTCCAAGACAGACCTGACACTGGCCTGGGTCAAACCATTCAGTGCCAGTGTTAGTGCCTCTGGAATAATGTATTTTACAAGGAAGAAAAACATTGTGCAATAACAGCCAAGGAGAGAAAAGTGAGAACATATGAGAGAAAAAGCCCTGCAGACACCAAGGTCACTGAGGAAGGAGGGGAAGGAGGTGCTTCAGGCACCAGAGAAGAGATTGCCCTGCAGCCCATAGTGAAGACCCTGGTGAGGCAGCTGTTCCACTGGAAGACCCACACCAGAGCAGGTGGATGCCCAGAGGAGTCTGTTATCCCATGAGAAGCCTGTACTGGAGCAGGCTCTGGAAGGGCTTATGGCTCCATGAGAGAGGAGCCCACACTGGAACAGGTTTTATGGCAGGACTTGTGACCCTCCTGGGGACCATGTTGGAGCCCTCTGCTGTGCCCTGTGGAAGGGATCCAGTGCTGGAGCATTTTGTGAGGAACTGCAGCCCATGGCAGGACTCACATTGGAGAAGTTCATGGAGGGCTAAGTCCCATGGGAGCCATACTATGCTGGAGCAGGGGAGGAGTATGAGGAGTTCTCCCCCTGAGGAGGAAGGAGAAGTAGAAATGTGTGACGAACTGACCACACCCTACTTTTCCTGACCTCTTCTGTTGCTGGGGGGAAGGATGTCGAGAAAATTGGGGGTTAGGTCAAGCCCAGGAAGAAGGGAAGTGGGAGAAGAGGGGAAATGTTTCAAGATTTGGGGTTTATTTCTCATTACCCTATTTTGATTTGATTGGAAATTAATTAAACTAATTTCCCCAAGTCAAATCTCTTTTGGTAATTGGTGAATTATTTCTCCCTGCCTCTTATCTTGTTGACCGTATGATTGTTATGAGACTTTTTGTTATATTTTATCTCTCTTGCCTAGATGAAGAGAGGAGTGATAAATCACCTTTGGACCTGGTGTCCAGACAGGGCCAACACACTACACCAACTTTATCTTTTCCTCAGAGAAAAGCAGAGCAACTTTATATCAGTTGTTTGTTTATCAGCATGCATAGATTTTGACAATAGTTTTAGGACTGATTCCTCGGGATTTTTGAAAATGTTATAGCAATCCACAATTTTATTTTCTCTGCCAATTCGGTGCACAGCAGAAAATAAGCTACACTAATTTAATTTTACCTTGCTCCACAGTGTAGTTCCATTAGGCATGGTTTCATATCATTAATGCAAATACATGAAGGTCCATTTAAAATGGCAAGTGACTCAAATGAAATATTGCCATGTCATTTCTGGAAATGGCAATACAATTTCAAGAAGAAACAGAGCAATACGTGAGAGTCAAATTGAATTGAAGCAAGATCTCTGTGGGGCTTTGCTGTCCTGCCCCTGTGGTGTCACAAGAGGAAAAGAAAGCAGAACAATCTGAGAAGGGAAAGAGAAAAGGATTTGAAGCTAAAAGCAGAACAAAATGGGGCAATCCAAAACCAAGCAGATGAGTTCACAAGACAAAAATTCAAGCAAGTATTACTTAAAGAAACTAAAACCTGGTCAAAATATGAACAAAGTTTACTTGAGAGATTAACATTTTTGTTGCACATAGTTCAGTACAGTGCTTTTAATCATCCTCTTTTCTCCCATACTGCTCTCAGTCATATTCATCATTACTTCAGAACACCATCCCCAGTAAAAGTTATTTGAAAAATCCTTGAAAAGATGCAATTTAAATGAGGACAAGGAGCTCATGGCAATGGAAAGCTTACTGGAGCAGGCTAGACCAGGAGGCACCAATGCAGGTGTTGTCATGTCCATGTCTATCAGCAGGAAAGGTCTCTGGAGCGAGCCGTTCCTTCATTCCAGCAGAAAGCACAAGTGAGGACACACCTTTCTGCAACACAGATAACCCAAAATGCAAGATTCAGTAATATGAATGTAAGATAAATTATTTTAAATCAACCATATTTTTGTCCGATATTTTAGGCTCTTGTACAATTTCTAGTCAGTTAGGAAAGTAGAAATGTATATAACCTATCAGCTAGATAACTTTTACTTTGTTTTATGACCGGTTCTAGTCACATTCAGTCATTGTCTCTCTTTTTTTTATCACTAGCCCTTTTAATATCTTATGCTTCTTTGATTAGACTTTCTACTTGTTTGGTCAAACTCTACAATAAGGTCTGTGACAATTGTGTCTTTCAAAAAATCTATGTCTTATTATAACTGTAATTTCTACTTCTGTTTGTAAAGCCCTGGGATGAGGAAAAGGGTTGGTGGATTATTTTTAAGAGGCATTACACATATACTTAATAAAAACTAACAACATAGTACTAAAGGTTTCAAATTGCTTATGTAGAGCTCTGCACATTCCATGGAAATTTCTAGGGGTCTGAAATACAAGACAAATTGAAATCTAGTGGGAGATACGAGATGAGAAGCCCCTTACCAATACAAGTGATTTGAAATCTTATATCTCAAATCCCAATCAAATGTTCAAATCAAAGAAAATCTATTGCTCTCAGAATAAATCAGATGTACACAAGTATATGAAATAGTCTGTTATACTCTGCTCTATACATATTTGCTTCATGAATTTGTATTTCAGGGTTTTTGCCCATTTTATTTTATTACTCTAGGCCTGAAATGCTGCCTCATAGAGTTTTGATTTTTGTCTTTCTGCTGATTTCTCCTTTATTTCATTCGCATAACTCGACTTATGACTTTCAGCCAGTAATGTGAGATTTTTTTCCTGAAATCTCACCAGCTTTTTCCCTCATGTAATGATATATTTGTGCATTCTATGTCATCTTTAATAGCTCTGCATAATGCTTAGACATCATCTGTCAGTTACGTGTCAAATTTGCAGCAGCCTAACTAAAATATAGAGGTTTGGCACTACATAAATGACATTTTCAAAGGAATAGAAAGGGAGATAAATATATCCTGCTTAATGCATTTTCATTAATCTTACACAAGTGCCATGATGAACAAAAATTCAAAATAGGTTCATGGTTACCATGCTTTAAGAAACATCAAAAATAATAAAACAACTACGCTTTTTCTGCTTATTTTTCTGTATTGAATGTCTCAGAAAGTTTTAATGCATCTAATTACAGATAAAGCCTCTGTAACTTTTACCAAAAGAAAGAGAAATTAGCTTAATCAGCTTCAAAATACAGATAAACAATCCTATCATTGAATTATTAAATTTGTTTTATCAGACTCTAAATTCTGAAGATTTCCATGAACACATATTTTTAATATTTGCTTATTTTTTACACTTTAATTCATAAATTTAAAAAATAGTATTGCATATTTCATATAAAAGTGTTCAAATTTTCCAATAAGAAGCCAGTGTTCTAGATGTTTTGCTGTCAAATATTTAACTTTTCACAGACACAAAATTATTTTGAAATAGAAAGGTGGAAATGATGATAGAAGAAAGATTTTAATTTTTTTTTAATTGTCAAAACAGTAGCTTGTTTTCTAACAGCAGTAGGACTTTTGTTTGGTTTTTTTATTCCAGATTTGGAGTTAAAGAGTAGGTATCCAGCAAATACAGGCTGGCTACCTAAATATACTCCTTTTTCTAGACCCACTTGTGCAAAAATTAAATCATGTTTGGAACAGAATATCCTATTTGCAGTATAGGAAATGAAATATTTACTTTTGGGATGTACACAGTTGCAGCACTACTGTGCTGACTATACTACTTGCTATGAAAAGCAAATTTTTAACTTCTGAATATAAGTATTCACATACAACAGCTTCAATTTACTCACACAGTCAAGAAGTAACAAATTGTTATATTGCCTTGGTATCTAAAAAACCTGAGCAACAGCAGCAAGCTCTTTGTACTCATGTCAAACTGGTCACACAGTCCACAAGCAAACCTTTTCTCATTAAGTTATTCCTAGAAGTTATCAAGCAAATGCTTTTGAATAATGAATATCAAAACGAACTCTTGGACAACTAACAAACAAAGGAAAGCCTAAATTTGCTGAAATAAATTATTCACTGTGAATTATCTGATCAGGTCTAGTGCTAAAACAGAAGAAGTATTTCTCAGAGCATATTTGACTGATAATAGAACTCCCTAAAGCAGATGGAAATGTGTCTGTAACTATGCAGAATTTACAAAACAGTGTAGATGAGCATAACAAGGAAGGTCCTTCATTTCCATAGTGCCAACTTCTACATCTAATATTAGAATAAATAGGTGCTATGGAAGCAGAGTAAGTCATAGTATCATGGAATGAAAGAGTCATTTAGATATGAGAAGATTCTTAAGATCATGAGTCCAGCTGTTACCACAACACTGTGAAATTCACCACTAAACAAGGTACTCAAGCCCCACACCTACTCATCTTTTAAATACCATGGGATTGTGAACCAACTGCTTCTTTGGCAGCCTGTTCCAAAGCCTGACCACATTTTTGTGAAGAAGGTTTTCCTAATATCCATATCAATAAACTTCAGATAAAGTGCTGTGGGTTGTTGTCATTCAAAGCCAAGTTCCTATTCTCAAATTACTGATATTTAGAGTGAAGTTTAAGTGAGCAAATTTTATTTGATGAGACAAAGATAAATTTGACCGAAACCAGTTTGATCTAGTTCAGTATGACACATCATAAAAGTCAATATAAATACTCTTTTGAATGTGTAACTATCAAGGGATAAATTATTCAAGAAGGACCATCAATTGAATTAACTTTGTGAGTTAACCTCCATTTTTAATGCTATATATGTATTACCTTTCACTTAATATGGATCCATATTGGTAGAAGAGAGAATATAGAACACGCACTGCAGCTATGATGAATAGAACTTAAAGAAGTCTAAGCACTCAGACCTAAAATAGTGTCTCTGAAAACTGTTACATATCCCAGGAAACATCTTAGATCCCTAACTGCTTTACTTTTTGTGTTTCTTAAGCACAAAAGTTTCTTCTGACACAACAAGGGCATTCCAAATTCTTTGCCTTGAGAGAACAGAATAGCTCAGTACTTAATTCCTGTTACAATCAAACCAAAATCCAAAATCAAGGATTTCTGAATTCCTCCCGTCCTGCCACAGTTCTCTAGGGCTTAGATCTGAGGATGTTTTCAAAGCAGACCTAAGACATACCAGTTGCAGTAAGCTTTGCATAAAAAGAAATTGCTGCTGCTGTTCTTTGTATAGGATTCCTTGTTTGGGAAGTGTAAGATCTGAGGGAGAAATACTGTTGCCCTTTACTGATATTTTTAATTAGGTGACCTGGATTCAGCTAAAGGAGGGTTCAACATCCATTTCTTCCTTCTTTCTGAAGGTAAGAAGGATTTATTCAGAATAATGGGAAATAAGACAGTCTTCCTAGAAGTAGCTGCATGTGTGTACAACTATTTAGAAGTCATTAGATGAAAAGGAGGAGCTGTCAGTTATGCACATAGTGATTGAAGGGATACCCTAGTGATTGAAATTCTTCCTGCCTCAAAGAAAGCCTGATTTTCTTGTGAATGCCCAGGGTTCTCCCTGGATTTTGTCTTATGACTCTTTCTTCACTGTCTTTTTTTAATTTAAAAACAAAAACAAAAACCCCACCATAAAACAAACAACACAAACAAGCAAACAAAAAAACTGTGCTCACTTTTCTTTATAGTGTCTTAGCATATCACAAATCTTGAATTTTTAATTCAAGTACTCTTTAAGATTATGACTCCTTTGTGGGAATAAATGGGGAACTCCTGCATAGGATAAAAATCCCATTCTGCCTTATAGATCCACACTGAGCAGAGCAGAGTTCTGGTAAGATTATTCAGGGCAAGCAATGTTTTCTAACTCCATCCTAGACGTCAGTACTCAGAACAAGGAATAAATCTCTTCTTACCTACGGAAAGGTTCTCACTTATAAAAATATAAAATCAAGTACGTGGCAAGTCTGGTTTTTCCCTTTACAGAATCACAAGATTTTTGACTTGAAAAAGAATAGTAAAAATTATGTCTCTAGGCAAGCATCACTTCAGAGATGCTCTTGGCTGAAAGTCAGATTTGGAATTTACCTTTGAGTAGAATATTTACATGTTCTCAGCTCTACCCAATAATGATGCCAGTCAGTGTAGCCTTTTGTGCACTGAAAAAATAGTCTATTGCACATCACAAAGAATTAAAATATAAAACTGTGCATGACATCCTCTTGACTGAATATGTTGCATGCAAGCCATGCCTGCTTACAGCACTGACCATGTGGGCAGATAGTACTGGAGTCTTGTCATAATATGGGCCTTAGGGTACAAAGGCCATTTTTCCTCAGTAATCTTTATGTTTAAAGAAGAGACAGGTTGCTTTTCTTGAAAATATATTGAAATTTGTTTTGATTTTGGAGAAGCAACTCCCTACCTTGTGACTTCTTAGGTCTCATCTGTCCCTCCCTCCATTTTCTTTATTCTGTAAGAAAGCAGGGGAAAAAAGTAAGAATATTCCAGATTTTTGCTACTAAGTCCAGCTGTAGACTGTGGATGTGTCGCTACACATCTATGGATTTGAGAAAGCATGATGTGTAATCAGATCCCACCATCTTTTTTAGTCTTTTTTTCCCTGTTACCTGCTGAAGTTTACACACTTTTTAAACTTCATTTCACCTCAAATAATCTTTTTAACTGGCAGTGACGAGGCAGGGTAGCTGTGCTAAAATCCCTTTACAAAAAAAGCATTTCTCATATTTCCTTCTTTGCTTCAGTTTGGGAAAGCAGTAATAATAATGGGCTGGTCAGCTCTGAGCCTCTCACGTGACAGGAGAGGCAGCAGCACCAGCAGATCCTCATCCCAGATACTGCTGGGAAAAGCTGTTTGTCATTTCAAACAATGGTGTTCTTCTGGTGGGAAGAGATGATTTTTCATGGAGCAGGTCTCCACCTCCTCAGGTGTTTATCTTTTAGGCCACCTCTGGGAACACAGGACATTTAGCATTCCTCTAATAAAATGCAGCCTACCCAGTCTCTGTTGCAGGCATGGTATATTGCTTCCTTTTAAACAAAAACTAGACCTATTCCTGCAAAAGGCAGATGTACTCTAGGAAGTTTTCCTTGCTACTTATTTGTATCCCTTCTTCTCTTCTGTTTTTTTGGCACTACAAATCTCATGCAAATTTCTGCACTGAGTAATGGATTCAGTGGAAGCTGCAGAGATTGTTCCTCCCAAGACCAGAGCACTGAACACTCTCTCAAAGACGTGAAGTTTTTGATCTGAACCTACCCCAGGCAGAAGTAAGCATTAGATCAACCCTTCCTTTTAAGTCATGGGGGAGTGATCTAACCACCAGACCCTAAACCATGAAAAAGAAATATTTATCTTCTTTAATTTGATGTGGTGGGAAGAAGTGTTATATGTACAGTATTATATGAACTGCTTTCTTGATTTATTTCAGAAACAGAACACTCAGCTCCAGTATTATTAGTTAGTCTCCACTGGACGATGAAATTGTAGCAATTACATTAATTAATGTGGGATAAAAGGCAACCAGACAAAAGAAGAGAACTGAGAAGGCACTTGGAAATGCTTTCATTCTACTGCCAGTGTGAAAAAAGCAAACAAATACAAAAAGTTCCCACTCACAGCCCCATCGGTTTGCTGGTTCTGTTCCTCAGCCTAGCACAAACACAGGCCCAGCAAGGAAGACTAAGTTTAGCAGCTTGTTAATGCGAGCAGTTCCAGGGAAGCCATGACTGCAGTGAAACAGGAATAAATGTTTCTAAACTCAGCAGCTCACAATGATTATGCCCCGGTGAAGCAAAGAGAAGACTCAGTACTGTGCTCTGATGATCCTTGTGGGTCCTTTCCAGCTTGAGTCATTCTGTTCTACTTTGTGAGAATCTGTAGAATACAGCTACTCATAGGAAGACTTACAGGGTCAGGCTTGGGTTAGAATTGAGCCTTCTGCACATCTCCTCACAGTGCTGTAGTCTTTACTAATACTTCTCTCCATAGCATATGCTGCTTCCCCGTAGTGTGTACTTCTTTATGTGGCTCAGAACAGCTGGTGACCAGTTGATGCCTGCAGATAATTAGTGTTTAATTGTTGCCAGTTATGTTTTCACCTGTTCTACTTAGAAATCCTTCCACTGTGTCAAATCCAACCACTTCCTTTGGATCATTTTCTAAAATGATATAAAACTGTATTGGTAAAAACTCCTTTATCAGGAGGAAATCAACCCTTTGTACAGCAGATTTCCAGAAATATTTCAACATGTCTTAAACAACTACTGAAATCGCACGTATGCGTACAAATTTATTGAGATCAACCTGGAGAAAATCCACATATTGGTTTGATAAACTTTGCATGGTAACCAAAGCCTTGATCATCTGTGTTTAAATACAAATGATTACTTTTTTTTCACCAGTCTTGTACAATTCTGAGAACACATAATAAAGGGGTAATTTCTTTTCTTTTCTCACAGGATTTGCCAGCTAAGAATCCAAAATTGCAATGAGCTCACAAAGTGGCTAGGAACACTCTAGAGATTCAGTGACTAGGAATACTTTGATGCCTCTCCAGGTAAATTTATCAGTGAGAAATAGTTAGGGCCTCTCAGCTGATCTAAATATGCAGTATGTATTCAATGAATACAATTATTTCTCAATTATACAGCTATAAGAATCACATCAGTGATGTTAGCCATCTGAAAAATCACAGAAAATTTGCATACTCCAAATTATAAAAGAACAAACATTGTGCAGTGGAGCAGCGGCAGGAGTGAAATATAGTTACGGACAAAGTGAGGTTTTAGATGAAAATTCTGTAATGCATTCATAGCTTGTTGGATACAGAATATGGAAATTGATCAATGTCCTATTTTGAACAATACAGGAAGTATGAGTTCTCTAATAATTGAACATAACATTGGAAATTGAAGAAAAAATCAAGACTAAATATTAATAAAATTCAAATTTTTATTGGTTCTGACAAGCTAAGTGATTCTTAACAGCATATTCTAAGGTTTGTGGGGATTTTAGAATGGTATCTTTATTTTTCTATCTTATTTCCTCCTTGTTCTTGCATTTTTTAATTACAGGAGGACAGTATTCAGGATTTATCATAAGCTAAATTCACAAAAAAAATCAGAGCAAACCTGAAAAGACTTAAAAATATGTGGGTTTTTTTTTCCTAGAGGGAGAAAATATAGCCTTCCTTAGTAATGAAAACAAGCCCTTAGACAGGGAGCATCCAGATGCTCAAGGAAGGGGAAAACAAATAAGACTTTCAGTTATTATTTTTGTCAACAGACACCTGCAGTGTCAGACTCTGTGGAAACACATTAACCGTAATAATAATTAGAAATGAATAAGTGCACAAAAATTTTGAGATTTGATCAGTTCAGGTAATTATTTCTTATTTCTGTGAATTCTTTGAGCTCTCGAAGTCCCTTAAAGGTGTTTTAATTCATCTTATACTTTTAAGAACTTTTTTTTCTCAATCCAAATGAATATACAGTGAATGCATAAATTACTCAGTACTATTCAAGAACCACAATACCCAAACCTATATCAAGTAAATCACACTTAATTTTGTCCAGTCATAACACTTAGTGATTTTTCAGTAAATATGTGACCTACTGTGAATGGAAGCATCAAAGCTCATAAAAAGTGAGGTGCATCGTCACTGGGCTTCAGCAAGAGGTCTGCAATATAATTTTTTACTGCTCGAGTGAAGGGACACATCTGCCTTGTGCTGCTGGGATGCATGTCTGGAATGCTGCAGAGAATCCAGGAGCAGCAAAGAAGCTATTGGGAAGTTACTGCTGATTGCCTCAGTGACTGAGGGGCAGAAGTAGCTCTCTGGTGTTTTTAAGCCTACTTCTTTGGTTGTCACATCTATTCAGGCTTCTGTTGAGTCTCTGCTCTCCCATGTGTTGTTCTGCAACTTGGTCAAATCTGACTGAATCCAAATGGCTTTGTGTAAGACATGGGATTAGCTCATGTATGTGTCCCATACATACCCCTAGAATGAACTCTTCAGCACATGTCTTAAACCAGATGTCTCCTGTTCCTCTAAAGGCTAGGGATCTGTCCTCACACCTTACCCACTGCTGATTACCCTCAGTGTCTACCATAAAATGTGGCTGCTGGAAAGCAGCTCTCTTGTTTTGAGGCAGCTGTCCATAATGTGCAAAGGTAAAGTCCTGCACACAGAGACACAGCTTTTCAGGCTGTAGAGGGCTGTCCATCTGCAGAGCACCCTGACAGGAAAGGATCTGAAAAGCAAGGAGTTGAATGTGAGACAAAAACTGTTGCCTTCATCTATGGATAAAATCCAACAGTTCACTGGATACAGCACTGTAGCCAACAGGTTAGAGTAAAAGATTTCTTTTATGCACTTGTGAGGCCACATTTCAAATAGTAGTTGAACTTCTGGGCTCCCAGTACAAGACTGACTTGTACTGTAGAAAAATTGAATGAAATCTGGTATACAGTCAGAAGACTATTTAAAGCACAGTGCACTGCAAAGCCTGAAAAGTACAAGTTGCAGCAGAGAAATTAAAAATGCTTCCCACTGACAGCAGTGAAACACTGAAACAGAGGCTCAGAAAGGTGGGAAAATCTCCATTTTTGGAGGTTGACTACTAAGTCAACTGGATTAAAATAAAAGAGCAAGCTTCAGTAAATTTGATGTTTTATCTGCTTTTGAAAAGTGTGACAACAGTGAATCTCCAGAGATCTCCGATATGTTTTGAGCCCTTTATGCTCCAGTCAAAGAAAGGCTGCCAGGGCTCTTCAGGATACCAGGCAGTCCATCTGCATCTGGTGTTTATCATTGACATCTGGAATATATGAAATATGAGTTTCTGAAGTTAACACCTATGAGTAACCTGGAATTGTCATCCTGCATTTTGGTTATGGACCTCTGTGGACAGAAATAATCAAGGAAGGAGAGAGTCAAAGCTTTCCTTGCTCACTCTCCCCTTACATTGCATCTACAGAGTGACCTTGGTTCAAAATGTAATAGAGCTGTGGCAAGCAAGGGAGTTGGTGCCATTACAGTGCTGGAGAGCTCTGGGACATCTTACGACACAGAAGGGTGGGTTGAGGTGTGTGCTCTAGAGAGGCATGTCAAAACTGGATTTGGGGATGTCATGTAGTAGAGCTGATCAGCTTGAATTCAGTCTTGCCAAAGCACAGGGTAGGCGCAATCTGCATGAATCAGAAACAATCTAAGGCCTGTTGTAGGAAAGCAGCTGGATTAATTCACTGTGCTCAGAAAACACAAGCTTCAACTGAGCTACTGCCGCAAAAAACATGGCAAAACCAGCCAGGGAGCCAGTGCTGTGCACAGCACCATTGTTTATTAGCTAATGTATAGGAGAGATGCTTGCAAACTTTTATTGATGGAGGTAAGAATCTTTGAGCATCAGGAACTGCTGGTACAGCACTGGATTTTGGTATTTATGTGTTGCAGGAGTTACAGGTTGGTAGCACTGCCTAATTTTGGATAAAAGATAATCTCAGCTAAACAGATGTTTCTAGGTTCTTATCTCCTGGGGGCTGCACTGGCAACAGTCTCCAGAAACACAGAACTACTGTGCACAGAGGATTTGTGATTCCTTGGGATCTCCAGTGGTATCCTGACATCCTCATCAGTTGGGCAGGAGGCCTGAGAGACATGGTATGCAAAGCTGCTGGGATAAGGTGTGTCATTTAGGTGCAAGACAGGTACTTGGAGGAAGAGGAACAAATAGTTGGAAGAATAATTTCAAGAGTATAGTTTTGGAAGGCTGCTTTGGAAACAAATGAGGAAAGTAATGGATTGGGACAATAATGCTGTAAAATATGAGCAGAAGAAGGGAAAGTAAGGAAATATGGTGTGTATGTGGGTGTAGTCTGAAAAATATTATTAATGTGTTTGAATTTTGCAGCTCTACTTAAGGACTAGAGAAAGATGCTAACAGGAATGGAAGAATGGCTGTATTGGTGGCTGAATGACATTTCCAGATTATAAAAGAAGGGCTACAGGTCTCCGTGTGCCTAAGAAAGCTTTAAAATGAGAGCACAGAAGAAATATGATTGCTCTGGCTAGCAAGTTAGTTGCTCACGCAAGAAAAATCACAAAATCTGCAGCTGAGAAGGATACTTTTGAAGATCAATACTGGACTAGAACATAAAAGAATTGGTTGGAAAAACTTTTTAGTTCTATTTCACCTTAAATTTCTACCCCCAAATAGTAAAAATAATAAGAAGAATTTTAAGAGTTATTTTGGAGTTTTCTTCTTTTTTTTTTATCTTTTTCCTCTTTGAAGCATAACTTTCTGCACAAAAACAGTAGTACTGTGAGTGCATTATTCAAGTTTTGGATTAAAAATGTTTCAAAGTAGAAGTAAACAAAATGAGGCTTTGATTTTACTTGGGGCCTCCAGACATTATCACAATAGCATTGCAAGCACTTGTCCTGGCTTGCTGGGGGAACCACAGTGGTACTTGTGACTCCACGAAGCAGTGGCACAGACCGTCGCCTCCCTTCTGAGCTGCAGTGAGAAAAATGATTTGTATGTTCTATTTTCAGCTCTTCACTGTTTTGCTGTATGTCTGTAATTGCAACAGAACACCCTACCACAGAGAACATGAATGAGCTCAAAAGAATTACTTAAGGGTAGCTTAGAGAAATATCCCAATAAAATTAAAACCCTTCTAATAAAGTCTTGTGTAAAGCCCCATGGGAAAAGATATAGAAAGAGAAAACTACATTGGAGTGGGTCTCCTGTCTCTTCACTTTATAAAAAGAAAATTCTTGAGAATAAATGTTTTATTGTGAATGGAAGAGTTCCCTGGATTGCTGCTTCAGCAGTGGTTGCAGAGGCTTGCAGTCCTAGATCACAGGAACAGGCTCCAAAGAAAAGCAATTAATAGCCTCAAACAGCACCATATGAACACCAGCACACAGACTACATTTGTACCATGCCGGGCTGAGCAGACACACCAATTAATTCTCAGTGCATCAACTCTAGACCCAAAAGCTGTGAACTCCAGTCACTAACTACAGTGCTGTACTGTGGGGCTCAGAGCTGGGCACACCTTAAGATGCCTTGAAGATGTTTCAATAACTGCCTCTCATAGAGTTGTAACTGTGGTACTCTTCCTGGTGGTGCCAGGGAAAATATTGAGAGAGGATGAAAAGACAAAAAGAGGTAAAGTGTATTCTATACTAATAAGGTAGAGGAAAGTTAGGTTGATTGTTGTAAGGGCTATTTTTAGGCCCAGATTTTTAGAAGCTTTGGCTGCATCAGCATTTTGGTTATGCAACTTGAGGCTTCTTTAGAGCTTTTTCTGAAGATCAACCAATTTGAGAATTCAAACTGGGACACTTGAAACTGCTGATCAACTTGGAAGTCTTGGTCCAGCTGAGCTTTTATAGAGCTGGTTTTAGGTTTTTTGGTTTTGTTTTTTTTTTAACTGTGAATAATAATTCATGTATTTTAAATAAAGCATTCCTCAAGCATCCTTTCAATGACTTGAGTTTACAACCCACATTGCAGGAAAAGTATTTCAAATTTTGAAGCTCACTTATCTTTTTGTTCCGCAGCTTTCTTAGACATAAAGCAGAGTAAGTCATCTTACCTCCTAATGTGTGCCATAATATTCTAGCTCTGTCCATGGCCACACTTGGAGAATTTCTGGTATCTAGTGATCCGAGATCAATAGTTCATGTTGCTAAAAATACTGCATAAAATTATAAAGATAAAAACACATAGTATAAAACAACACTTCTCTGTGGGCCTTAGAGCAGTTTCTCTTTCATAATATTCAGTTCAAAATGCAGATGGGCAGATGGGCAGATATGCTGTTTCTCAACAGAATCACTGACTATTAAAAGGGTGTTTCCTTGAAATTGTCTTTGGGTCATGCAGTGGTCAGCTTTTACTATACAGGTTAGGTTCTTCTTCACTCTTATAACGCTCTTCACACCTATTTCTGAGTGAGTCACAAACCTTCAATTCTCTTCAGTGCTGAGTTAACATGAAAGCCACGTTGCGTCTTCATAATTGGTTTGAGGGTTTCCTGAAACATGCACTTTTGTGTTTGTGGAGAAAAAGGCTTATTAAGTAATTATGCATGCTTAAAATCAGAAGCCTCCAAAGAAGATGTGAATCCCTATATTGTATTCTTGTTTCTGAAGATTGATGTACTAGATCTTGACCGAGTGGCCAAAGGCAGGTGTAGGTACGAGGTACAGGATGAGGTATTTTGGGAGAGAAAGGGTAAAGACTAAGAAACAGCTGGTCAGTCTGTACTCTGGATTCTCCTTTGCTTTCCACTGAGAACACAACCCCATACTGCTGAGGCCATGAGATAAGCTAAACCTAAGCACATTTTCTGAACCAGGTACAGAATTTCAGGACCCATCGCTCTCCAAGTTAGCACATGCCTCTGGGGACGTGCCGTTCCATGATGCATGTGTAGCACAACTACCTGCAGCTGGTGTGCAGTACCTGGGGCTGTCTGTAGAGTCTCTGGCTGACTTTGCTCTCAGCATCAATCATATCATTGGTGATATTGCCACCAAGACAGATGGGCTGTAATGGTGCATGGGTATAAGCAAAGCTTGTCTCAAACTTGCATCTGGTGGAGGTGAGTTCGGCCTTGATTAAGGCCCACAAGTTCAATGAAAGCAGAGAGACCTGTTTGTGAGATCAACTAAGAGGATCTCTTGTCTCCAGGTATAATTATTTTTTGACCATATTTTAATTATTTTAATTATTTTGACCATTTGAATTATTATGACCATATTTTTCTAGTCCAGTACTGCTGACAGGAACAGCGGCTATTCCCAGAAATACAGATGTACTTAGCAGTATAGTAGCTGGGATGGGACTTTATAAAGTGGAGGAAGAAATTTAAAGGATCCAGGGGCAATTCTGTCCAAAATTCATAAGGACTGCAACTTTCAGCTCTGCTAATTGCTTGTGAAAGGAAATGTCTCATGTGGTTAAAAATAAGAACCACAACATGAAATTTCACTTAATATGGGTAACTTCCAATACTGCTCTTTGCTCATACACTGGCCCAGCCTTTCATGTATCTAATTTAAACAGATCTTGCCCAACTCAATCTTCTAAAGGAAGAAAATAAGTCAAGTGGGAAAATGTCATTTATGTTTGCCAAAACTACTTTAGTTTCTACACCTCTAGATTATATAATTTCCTAAAAATGGAAAGGGTAAGGATGTCATATCACCTAGGAGGGCAAGATAGCAACCACTAACATTTCAATGTTAGCTAGGAATGAGAGGCAAATGTTTGGTGGGAATTATGACAGTGGTGACATTGGGAAGTGAATGGCTCCTTCACACTGAGTAATTGAAAGTAAACTGAGGCACAGACACATCTGTGAAGTAGAGTTGGAAAGGGCAGGTGCAAGTTATCTTGGATAATGGTCATGGTCTGGAAATTATATCTGAGGAGTAACTCCTCTCCCTGAAACAGATCCAAATTTGAAGCATGTTAAGCCAAATGATAAGGGCCTGTGAAATTTGAAATAAAAATTACCTGACCTTGGAAAAGCTGATTTCAGTATTTATTTTATTTTATTGCTGATGACATATTTACAGTGGCAGAGTGGGCATAATGCACAGACATCAAAGGTCCTTCAGCGAAGCCTCAGAGGACGGTTGAAGCACTCTGTTTGCAAACCTAGAAAAGCCTTAGGCTTGTTCTGCTCTAGGACCAGGTCAGTGACTGATGCGTCAGAGGTGACTACAGGAGTCTTAGCCAACAGCTGAATTACAGGCAGCAAGATCCCCAGGGTCTCCCCTATACCTCACCAAGTACCTTATATTTACTAGGTCTAAGGCTGAACTTTTTAAAATTCATATTTGTGCTGGCACAAACACTGCTTAATAGTCACTGATTTGTCCTTTGTTGTCTATTACTCCCATTAGGTAAGGTTTATAAATAGCTCTTTCTTTATATTCTTCTTTTCCTGCATCATCCTTGTCCATCAAAGCACTCAACACACCCATATTATTTTTATGTAATTAAGTTTTCCATTTTAATTTCAGTGACCTCCCCCAGACTGGCCCTTTTCCACAGGCAAAGTGATTATAAGGCAGACAGTGCTACCTCAGCACAATATTATTTTTATGTGGTCACTAACCAAACCTCTAGATACCCACCTCAGCTCAATTCAGCATCCAAATTCAGAGCAATCATGAAATAGTCTGAACATAGCTATCCAAACCTATTAGTACACAAATCTGAGGTGAGATTTGCGAGATTTTTAGTGAATCTCAGCCTGAACCCATGGAGTAAAGAATAATTTTCATTTTTAAAATGGTATGGAGACTGTTATGAAACACTTCTGACTCTCTCACCTGTGTCATTCCCAGGGGTTTTGCCACCTATGCCAGGTGACCCATGAATTGCAATTCTTCTCTTGGTGGGCAGTTAGTGGATGCTGATGGAGCACTACTGGTTTTGTCCATATCACACAGCTGGTTTTAAGGATGTTTGAGATCACGACAGCCCATTTCCTTCAATTCTCTTTCACCATTCTTATTCTTCTTGTGGAGGCGAATATCTAGTCTTGGATCTCATATCAGATTTGTTCACAGCAGTGCATACCCCAAGGGTAGCACACTCTTCATATGGCTTGTTTGCTGCTGTCAAACAGAGCCTCTCTTACAAACCCTGATACCATAACCATCTACAATCAGGATGACTTCTCGAGCTTCACATTCTGTCCTTTGTTAACAGAGATAAGCATCCTTTTTTTTTTCCCACATACCCTCCCAAAGGGTGTCTGCCCTGGCATTAAATTTTCAACATTTTTTCATAAAATATCTTCCCAATTGAATCTTTCACCCAGCCTGCATGCTGATTCACAATGGTTCTTTTTTAGCACATTTCCTCAGAGGAGCACAGCAAACTTTATTAATGTTTTTAAACACAGTTATTTTGCATTCATACAGTATTTCCATACAGTCAGTATTGCCAAAGATTATTCATTTAGTTTAGAGTGGCAGTGCAGAGGCAGAAGGATGTTGTTCACAGCCTACATCCCTGTAACTGTAGTCAGACTTATGTTTTTAGGGCTTTCAGCAGCAAACTAGGTCAGTGGGGCCCTCTACATCAAAGCTTCTCCTTAGACACTGTAAATCGCATGCTTTTATACTATTCCTACTGTACACTGTGTTCTTCTGTAATTACAAATGTATGTTTCCCATCACCACAAAGACTTCACATTGCTCAAAGGAAATCTCTCTTCAAAGGCTTTAAACTGTTGAAGGGCAGGCCCCCTTCTGAGAGCTACCATTGCTTCGGGTGATTCCTTCTTTAACTCATCCACAGTAGAACCACCAGTCAATTCAACTGGCCTGCATCACACCGTGTCTGAACTGGCCTCAGGGTTGCATTTCAGCTTTGGAAAACAGCACTGCAGAATTTAAAAATGCAGACATTAAAAAAAAAGTAAGAAAAAGCAATGAACTGCTTTATTCATACCCATCTTGTCTGAAAACCATGAGACTTGAGTTACTTAATGTTCTTCACCAGCTCAAACTTATGATAAGAGAGAATTTTCATTTACTAGTTGTACCTTGAAGAAAGTCATAATTAGGACGCATTAGCAGAAAAAAATCCCACAATTAAAAAAAGACAGCAATGAACACATAGAAAGAAAATTATTTGTAAAATTCATTTTATGAAAATATGTATATGTGTGTATACACATAGAAATACATTCATAATTACCTATATATGTATGTAGCTAAAATAAAAACTCAGAAAACATTCCCTTCTATGATAGCACTCAACACCACAAGTTAATCCATTGAAGCTAATGTTTTCTTTTGAGCAATGACTTACTCATGACAGCAAGCACTAATAAATATTTGCAGGATTGGGTCTTAAAATTAGGGGTTATTTAATGCTAACACTTGAAACTCATACTTGAGAAGCATTCATGAATTAGGATAATTAATCATATGGTAGTAGCTCCACACTATATTAGTTTTATAACTAATTATATATGAAAACGAGGAGTTATCTGCCTCACATTCTTTAGAAAACTGGGCCTGTGGATTGCTAAGGTCACACAGGAATGTTATGACACATCAATAAGCCAGTTTTTCGTGTTCTTTGTAAGCATCCTAATCTTGAATACTCTGCTTCTCTGTTACCTTCCTTTTAGCCTGCAACTTGGTTCCCCTAAGCTAAAGTCTCTCTACTGTACACTCTCTCTCTTTCTCCTAATTTTAAACACAAAATATATTCTTATATATCTTACCCTATTCCAGTTGCTTCTTAGATTTCGCTACTACTGCTGCTGCCATCTAGAAAATCCTTCATAATATAATTCAACTGATGTCAAAAGATGTTCTCCAAACATAGAGGGGTTTTCTATATTAAGATATTTGACAAATATGATTAGATGTGGATAAATATATTAAAATTTTCATTGCAGGGGCATTCCTGGGGATGAAGTCTGCATTTCAAAAATACAATACACACAGAAGGAAAAGCATCCTTGTTCTGGATAAAGAATGTCTTCACCAGGAGTTATAGAATATGACAGTAGCATTCAAATTAATTTAAAAATTCAAATCAATCAATTCTTCCTCAATTTTGGGGCACATTTTGGATATTTACATGAACTGTAGGGTTGGAAGGATAACTTGTGAATTCTGTCTGCAAAAGCCAAAAGGATCAATTGAATGGAAAATAGCTGTGTGTCACAGCTTATCAGGGTGGCATTCTTTTCTTTGTGATCTTGTGAGAAACCCATAGAAGTGCAAGCTGCCATTAACTGCTGCTTATAGCAATAGAAGTAAGTGATTGTGTATTGCAAATTGTTTTTCTATAGGAGAACATCATTGACTTTGCTCAATCAGTCAAAGGGGAAGGCAAAAATACCAGCTTAATTTTTTTCATTCTTAATTTCAGACAGTTTAATAATTCAAGATTCTCTCCCTTTTTCTAACTTGCTTTTTTCTGATTGTGCAAGTGCCAAGCTTTTAGCAGGAATTACCTCTTCCATGGCATCTGCATGTGACCAAGGCTGCCAGTCTCAGTGAGTGAGAAACCATCTTTATTATTTGTAATGCAGGAGCAGCCTGGAGTTTATGTCAGAAACCAAGAATCATAGTGCAAAGTGCTTAACTACTGCAGTCAGAATGTCCTTTCTCTGAAGACTTCTGGCCTAAACCCAAAGACTCTGGCTGTACTTCACACATATAAGCAATAACAAGAAAATATTTTCTTCTGATACTAAATTTGCTTCAAAAGGTCCATATATACATTTCTATACTTTCTGTATAGAAATATTTTGAGAATGGGGCTTTTCCCTGTTTGCTTGGTTAAACTGGAATGAAATACGGCAATGGAGTGATATAGTTTCAGTTTTCAACATTTTTAAAGTCATCACAGGAATTCTAGACTACCATGTCATATAATGTATTTTAAATCCACATTCATATACTACAAGTGAAATATCTGTACACCTTCAGTACACCTCTGAATATGGCTTACACAATTTGAGACACACTTCATATGGAAGACTGTTGTGAATGTACTCCTGTTAACTCAGAACAAAGTTTAATAAGTGAAAACAGCATGGGAAGCATGAATGGAAACCTCCCTTCTACTTTCTGCTTCAATTTTTCTTTTGATTCAATAAAAGCTGAATAATCCCTTAGTATAGAAACTTAGGGCAATCCTTTCAGCCTTGAGATGTTAGTTTTTTATCTTTCTGTTCCTCTGCTTTTTACTCTGCTCTATTTCCAGATGGCATTAAGTACAATTCCGGGGAATGGTCCTGATATTTCGAGAATGTTTACTTTATTTCAAAAATGTCCATAGCTGATCACATCTAGGACCTAAAACATCATGGTTTTGTGGGAAGAGAGATGTTTCATAGCTTATGATGTTAGGATTAAAAAGTACAAGACTCAGTTTTATAGAGTCTCCAATTATACTTCTGCTCAGCAGAATTCTTGCAAGAAGATATATGCAAACTAGAAGAGGAATTTCATCTTTAACTCATTAGTTTTCCGTGGAGAAACCACATGGCTGGACATTAAAGCACAACTCTATCATTCAGTACAGGCTGTGCTTTCATATTTTTTTCTGAGCTAGAGCAGACAGCAAACTATTCTATGTGTGCTCTGATTTTAATAAGACAAGAAAAAGAAGTTAAAAATAATTGTAGTCAATAGGAAAAAAAATCATAGGGCCTCAATCAAGTTCCAAATATTGTATTTTGGGTTTTCTGACTTTTCTCACACAGGTTTTCTCTACTGTGCCATGAATACTGTTGCTATACTTTCTTTACCGTAATAAAGACTACAAAAAAGTAAATCTTGTAAGGTCAGGAATGGTGACAAAAGATAAAATTTCTAATTACAAATTCTTTGGACATTTACTATTAATTTTCATATTAAGATATTGTCCCAAAATATTTTTCCTGTATAGCCCAAACTTGTATGATCAGTTAAGCATCTAAGCAGCAAATAAGCAGTAAATGTGTGAATATAAATTTGTGAAACTCTGTGAAGAGTTTCAAGTTTGATTATCAGACTTTTGTTAAGGTGACCAGTGGACTTGATGACATAGAAGGCATTTTTTTTCAAAAATGTTTTTAATGTTTTTGAAACATTTTGAAAATATTTCAACATTTTATTTCAAAAAATCATGGCCTACATATTGCAAGCTGTTCTCTCACCTAATATATATTCTGACATTTGAACATGACCTATTGTCCTTTTGTGTAGCAGAACTTGTTTGTTGGGGTTTTCTTTAACATTAAAAAAAAAAAAAAATTGTTCTCCTGAAGGTGCTCTTACTCAAGATCCCATCTAAGGTTGCAATTGAGCTACTGTCATTACTGGATTGCAATACAGCAGTACCCTTGAGCATCTCCCGTATGTTTAATAGTACCTGTCTGACATGTAATTTCATTAAATTCTGTGTTAGCGGTATTAGTCATTTCAGCATGCTATCATTCCAGTGATAAAGCACAGCTAAGCACACATCATCAAGGCAAACATCTCAAAAAAGAATGCCAAAGTTTTCCCACATGGGAAAATTCACTAGTGGATAAAAAAACTTATTCTGAAAGCTTTTGAAGTGGGTTGTTGTTTGCTTTTAAACACATTTATAATTTTGTACTTCTATATATTCAATAATTCTTTAAAATAAAGGCACATAAGAAAATTAGGTTAGTGGATAACCTAGAGAAAATACATTTGCCTTGGAGTTTGGAAAAGTCTTCCTGACTAATGGCATTTTCTGGGCTGTTTAAGTCTTTGGGCATTCTGAGGGAAGTGCAGAAGAGACATCCTCCAGCTCCTCATCAGGCAGAAGCCTTCTGGACAGAAAGCATCTGCCATCCAAGCGATGAAATGCTGCTCACTTGAAACTCAATATTCACTCACTGATGGGATGAGTAAACCTGGGAGACAGAGGGCAGGACAACTAAGCCTGTGTTTGTAAACTGTGAGCAATGCACAGCTTCTGCTCTGAGAACACTCTCCTGGTGTGTTTGTTTGCTTGCTTTATTTCATTTGTTTTTCTGCTTGCATTTTAAATCAGATTTACTTCCTAAAATGCCAACAAACTCAGCCTAATGCTCATGCCAACAAAATGCGTCTGAGCCAAGAACATATGAAAGGGCACAAGAACATATACTTGTATCCAGTCAACAGATGTACAGAGACTGAGCTGAGAATTTAAGTTTCTGAACAGTACATTCATGTACCAAAGTGCTGATTCACTCCCCTGCCAGTGAGGCAAGGGTGAGAGAAGCCAGCAGCACGCACACAGGTCCCACTGTTATCGCCAGCACTCGCCCACAGACACAAACCAAAGGCGCTGACCTTGGCAGGTTTGCTGGAGTTACTGTTTGAATAAATGCCTTGTGTGCTGTAGCAAAATACAATCCTGCATAAACAAAAAATACATTTAAATCCTCCTCTATACTGAACACTTGACAAATACGTAGAGATAGAACATCACAGCAGCAGTGCCATGAGTGGTTTTGATGGGCCTTGCTAGCTTGGAGCAGAGATCCAATATCCACTGGCCAGCTAGGGAAAACAGGAGAAAATTGCATCTGCATCTCCTACCATTATACAGCCATCCAGATGTAATGGGCCCCCTGCGTGTGCACCAGTGAATGAGAAACAACTGAGAGATGGAGATTAAAACGACTGATAAACCTCAGCACCTTTCGATATTCACAAATCCTTTGAGGATATTGTTGACAAATGAACAATATGTAAATAACCTCCTCAAACACGAGTTGTTGAAACATGGTGGGAAATAACACAATGCTGAAAGAAGTGGCTTATGTTTTTCAAATTCTCTTTTGAGAGAGAAAGAGTTAAAAAAAAAAATTTAAAAAAAAATTTAAAAAAAAAAAAAAGGGAATGGTTTGCATGAACAGGTCTTGAAAACAGCTCTCTTTCTGAACAAACTATTACTAGAGCTTCCTGCCTAGATATTTTCCATTCTTGTATTCCCAGGGTGTTTTGCAAGTCCTCTCTTTTGAGTCAGTGAGCTTGCCCTGGCATGCCTCCCCTGGCTGGCCATGCACCTCTGGGCACTCAGAGTCAAAAAAACATCAGGGTGAGGTTTTTTTTAACATCTGCATGAAGACGTGTACCCTGTTAAAAACTAAATATTGATGCAACCAATATCTTTAATTACAATTTGGAGCCTTCTTTAGACTTATGAACCAGTCAAAGCCTCAGAAATATCCATCTCATTAGATAAGGCCAAAGTATCAGTTGCTCATTTGGAGGATTATTCTTTTCTGTCTGAACCAATTCAAATCTCTATCTTTTCTACGATATACTACCCATATATCAGCCTCATAATATGTGTTTTATTGATTTGCCTTTGTGTGAAACATGAATTATTGACAAACATAGATCTTCATCAAATTCAAAAATGCCTTTCTTTTTTTTGCCATTTAAAGCACATTTGTGAATCATGTTTTGTTGACTGTGAAGTGAATCAGGCTGATATACACATCTATACACACTTTAGAGACTCTGTTAGGGACCTCTGTCCTATCACCTGCCAGATTAAATTACTTTTAATTCTCTAACTATTTACTTACCTTTTTACTGCCAAAATAGAAGTATGCCGTCCCAGTCCTCCCACCCCTGCCAGTTCACTGACAATATTAAGGACACAAGACCAAGTATTTTAAAAGTTAGGAAATTCCAGCTATATTAACTCAGCCACATCTATATCCTGTGTATTTTTTGGCACATGTGAATAACAAAGAGTTATACAGTGAGGCCATTAAACTGGACATTCCCCACCTGCAGTAGTAAAATTTACCAGACTATTTGAGGTATTTCCCATTCTAAGTAAAAGGTGCACTACCAACAGAGTCATAAAGGTAATTACACTGGAGCAGAGTGTCAATAGCTTAATGATGCCAACTGCAAGATTTACTTTTAATGAGGAAAAAAATTTAAATTTCAACTATGTGCAGCATAGTAGATTGTGCTTCGTTCATTTTACTCTAACATGCAAAAAAAGCAATTTAAAACAAAAAAAGAAAATGTGAAAATTGTGGTTCTGAGATTATATGTTTTGAAAGTTCAGCATTGTTTATTACAGTTCAACCTCCACATTAGAAACAGATAGCTTTTATTGATACACACAGATAAAGTACTCTCTTCAACTGTATCTGGACACAATGAAACCTAAGGGGATACTTAATAGACTGGTCCTGCATGCATTCTTCACCTATGTGTTCCTTAATTTTGTTTTCCAGGCCATAGAGCTACTATCATTTTGGATCCCTTCCAGCATCTGCTCGTTACTATAACATTGTTTTTATTCTAGCTCCATCTGGAAGGCAAAAATATTTCCTTGCAGTAGCTAAAAGCAGTAGAGCACACTTCTGCTGGCTGTAGATAGAGAGTTTGGGAAGGTCGTAGCTTTAAGATATATATGTGCATATTGGGAAAGGAGACAGTGGTAAATCTGCAGCAAGCTGTCAAATGCTCTCCAGGACTGCAGGGACATTTTCTTTAACTATAGCTACTTTGCCTTCTTAAACTTATGTTTTGAAATTCAGATTTAAAAATCCTCTGATTCTGAAACCAATACTAAGATGTGGTTGTCCTGTTTCACCTAGAATCCTGAAAATGTCATGACATTGATGTCAGTAATTAAATAATTTTCTGACGTTTTAATTTTATGGCACCAGTGGCACTTACTAGCAAATTTTTGGCGCACTAGTTAAACAAAATGAAACCCTGTAACAGAAGAAATAAAACTAGGAGAAGGGAACATGGAGAATAGAAAACAACAACAACAAAAAAGAGACTCATGAAAAAAACAGGAAAAAGAAAACAGTAGTAGAATAGCAATGATCACAACCAGATTGCAATATGATTTTTAGTCTTCTTGTTCTATGGAAGAAAGCTACCTAAAGGAGCATCCTCTCTGCTGGATGGTGTTTCTGTCCTATTGATGTTGGGTTAAAGTCCATTTAAACAATCTATAGGGAATTCCTGTACCTCACTGGGAGATGAGTATGTCCATGGATGGCTAAGCATTTAAAACTGATTCTGAGTATTGCAGCCATCAAGCTTTAAGGTCTAGCCTCTGGACACAGTCAGTTGCAGGAACACTATAAATATTAGCACCATTTAAAAATATAGATGAGGAAACAGCTAGATTGTGTTTATGTGGTCATTCATCTGCTATATTCTGCCTTAGCCAATAAGCCCATCATTAACCTGGTTCTCATTTTAGTTTGGGTTTGCTTTTAGCTTCAGTCTTTTCCCTGAGTCTTCTTTCTTATTAATTACAACTATAGAAGAGAAACCATAATATGCTAATTTCCTGAAGAAACACCTATTTCATGTAAATTAAAGTCTATTGGACAGAAGGATAATTTTGATGAACAAAATAGGATAACTGGAGAAGAAATTATATATTTCTGCAATTTTTTTTTTTCCTAAAGTATTTCTATCGGTCATAGCTAGTTTCCTCAGAATATGAACACACATGTAGAAAATATCAAAGTACTTTGCTTTGGTTGGGCATTAAAATACAGTTTACTGCTAAGTGTAGTGAGTGGCAGGAATGGCGAAGATGCCCAGAACACGGGAGCCATCTGGGGTCACACTAACCAATGTTGCCACTACAGACACTAAGTGAAAACTGTGATTCAGCATCTCTTGTGAAAGCAGTTCTTAAGCCTTGCATCATCAGAGTTTTCTGCTGTTCATTATTGCTCTGGGGCTGGAGATGGCTGTGTGGGGAAGGCTCTGCCCAGCAAGGCTGTGTCTGCAGCTTCCCACAATGAGAGAAAACTCATTGCAACTCCCCATCCACGTACGTACTTACCAGGGTGCCCTGTGTTGTCATCACTGCTACATCACTGAAGCAGCTCTGCCTCTACAAAGAGCACTTAAGGTCCCTCAAACCCTCCCTGTCAGCTGGCATTCAGAGCCTGACCTCTGTGCACTGTAATCATCCCATGACTCCACCTTGGTGACCTATCTTTCACTGCCCTTCAGCATCCACACTGGTCCTACTGCCTCAGCTTTATTAGACAAGTCTGTACTCATGAAAATGGCTGAGAGTTGCAGGAAGCTCAGCAGAAGTCACACAAATTGTGCCACAAGCTGGCTATGGCCTAGAGTTATGTTAGACTGCACCTCAATACACTCAAGTTCACCTCTTCTCTAAATCATAGGGACTCTCAGAATCCCATGCTGGTTATTCAATACCTGGTATAGCTCAGGCATTTCCCCATATGTGGGGAAAATGGCCAAGCAGAGAATGCCTACAACTGTCTACTTCAGGTCCCTTTTTTCCGTCTTTCCATCACTAGTATTTCACCTCTCTCATGCAATCACAAGCCCCTTTTGTCTTCAGAAACGGATGACCAGCCATGGGCTGTGGGTTTCAGGTTATCCATATTCCACATCCACACCTTCATGCTCTGTGTGACAAACCAGGACTAGCTCAGAAAAGGAACATTTGTGTTTCTGCATTGTCCCACTTTACTCTCTGTGCCATGCTTCAAACAATAGCAAACATCTCATAAAAGTTTATTCCATGTTCATGGTACAGAGTTGTGTTGATGAGTGTAGAGCCGTGTGTGGCCATACCCTTATTTTGAAGCTGAGCTCAAATTGTACTCTAATTACCATTGTTGTTCTGATAATTACCCTGCTAAAGTAGAGCCAACAGGTAAGCTGAGGCTATTCCTGTCCCAGAGCTCATGCAAGGCCCTCTGCTGACTGGACTATCTGATGTGTTTGCTGCCAGTGATGTTGTAGACATGCTGACATCATTTAGAAACAATGGTTTGTGCAGCTGGGCCAAGCCCACTGGTGAAATACAAATTTTAATTCACTGATATTTTGGTCCAGATCCCTACAGTACCTCACTGATGTGTCATTTGAAAATGACCTGTCTTTTAAAAATAAGTAATATCCCAAAATCAGCAGATGGTTTTCAGCATCAGGGAGAGAACATAGGAGGAAACGTTTGCAATCTGCTGAGAAATTAGTATGGCCTTTTACAGACTACAGTGAGTAGGTGGACCAGACCCTCACTGCTAAAACAGAAATGAATTTGCTCTTCCTCAAAGCCAATCATTATTGAGATAAACAGTACAAACAAAATTTCTTTTCCTCAAAGAAGAGGGCCAGTTGGCATAAAGTAAAGCTAGAAAGCCACTCCACATCTAATAGAACTCAGGGGCCTGATTGCCACATTCCAAGATTAAAAGAACAAGAAGAAATAATCAAAATTAAAATTTACATGCAAAATATCCCTCCTTCAGGGACAAACTGTGTTACTCAGATCCCAAAGGTAGAAGTTATTTTCATAAAGGTCACTCTTGACTCTCTAAACAGCTTTTTAACACCACATATGAGAATTGTATGAACTGTAATAAGCTGATAAAGACATTAACTTTTTGCACACATCTCCAAGTTTACCAAACCAGCTTTTAAAAAAAAAAAAAAAAAAATCTGTTTTCTGTTTTCTTCTGAATTTCTTACTTATGTGTCTACTGTCCATTGCAGTTAGTTCCTGGATCAGAAAAAAAATTAGCTATTAGGGATTGTCTTGACAAGGGAAAAAAGTTAGAATAAGTAGATTGTCTTCCTTCTCTTGTGCAAAATATAAATTTGTTGTTTCTGTGGATCTTTTACTGGGAGTTGAAGGCTCCAGAGGCAATTTGACAATCTTCTGTGGCACACATCCTCTGGAGCAGCTGAGCCCACTGAACTACAGATGAATGTAGAAATGTTGCAGTGGGCATAAAACCTTAAAAAATAACTAAAATTTCACTACGCTTCTCTTTTAGTCTCAGTATTACATTTCTAGAACAGACACACAAAACTGTCAATAGGTCTAAAATTTCTTACTCACTTTTGGCAATCCCTTTCAGGGAGATTAGCGATTTTAGAGTACAGTAGGTACAGTTCATGTACCTTCCAGACATTATATTGTTCTAGCTTTTCTTTATAACAAACTCAAGATCTCTAATTCTATTTTACTTTGTCAACTGTCAAATTTTTCATTTGCTTTGTCCTTTACATTTCTTTTCTGCCGTAGATGTCTCAAGGGGAGGTGTTTTCTGTCTGCTGCATTATTCAGTGAAAGTCTTCCAAATAAGGAGTTTTTCTTCTTTCTTCTAAACATCAGTTCCAGTACACATCAGCCTTCCCCAGACCTGTACTGCATTACACCTTACTCACTGATTCACCCTCTTCCTCCCCCTTCTAGTAAAAAACAGTTGAGGCAAAGAATGTCTCTATGTTCAGTGTCAGCCCTATGCACTGCTAGCACCAGCTCCTACCATTATAAAAAAGAAAACCAAAAATATAAACAAGGCAGCACAGATTTTTTTTCAAATATTTTTCATGTACATCCTTCTCCTGGCTTGGTTAAGTGGCTGTGTGACAACACTTATCTCGGTTCTGCCACAGACAATGGCATGCCCTATTTCCCTCAGGGCTTTCCACAGAGCATTCCCCTTCCAGCTTCCACTGGACATTTGTTCCTCTAAAACCCACTCCTACTTCACGTGGAAAGGATTATTTCCAACAGCAGTTCAGCATACTCTTCTCTTTCTCTCTGTCTTTATCTCTGTTTCTCTTCTGAGAACTGATGACTGAATCATCCTTTACGCTGGGGATAAAAATAATTATGGAAGGGCTAGGAAGCTCCATGAGTTTCAACTTGCAGAGTTTCTGTTGGGTTTGCCCATCAAGGGGTGGGTGAGGGAGGACAGGGTGTGGTTTTATCCCTAAGCTAAAAATACAAAAGGCAAACAGAGGTTCCAATAAGTGTAAACTACACATTGTACCCAGTGTTATTATCCTATATTGGTTTACAACCTACCTTTCATGAGGATATGATAGTGATGACTTCACTTCACCCATCACTAATACCGTGGGAATCAGTAACCATTATACTGATGGCAAAGATAATTTGGTCCAAGCAGAAAAGAGAAATTACTTATCCAGCCAAAAAGAATGGGGTTCCTACTACTTCAGGACAAGATTAAAGCCTGGAATTGGAATCAAATCTTTGTGGTCAGGAAGAATCTGGACACAGCCATGACTGAAAGGCAAAGAAGCAGACAGCGTGGCCTAGCAGGTGCCAACCAGCCTGCTGGCTTAGGCTGGGCTGCAGACTTGGCAAGAACTTCAAGGGCTCAGGAGTACAAGGAAGACAAAAGTCCAGACCTGGGGTGGGGGCTGTCAAAAGGAGCCTGAGAATCTCTCGGAGTGGGAGAGGAAGTTAAGGTACAGAGATTGTCTTGAGATGGAGGCTGCAGCTGTGAGAGATGTGGCCATTTAGGGAATGTAGTATTCTGTATTTTCCAGGAATTATCAAGGGTATTTTGAACTGGGAAAATTAGTCCTTGGGAACACATGTTCAACTATTTTTTAACACTGTTTTGTACATCTTTGATGACCAGAACAACCTGATAACATAGGAAATAGAAAATATTAGGTTGGGCTGATCAAAAATTAAAAGAAACCCCAAGCTCACAAGTATATTTTTAGACTCTGCTGTATTGCATAATTTGTTAGAGATCACCAGTATCAAGTTTCAGTCCTGTGCTTCCTCCTGTACATAGTTTTTCTGAAACGTGATGTTATATGTTTTTTTAAAAGTAGCAGGAAGATAAAAACAGTATCACATTATTTTATATATTGCTTTTAGGTTTTTTCTGTAAGATATTTTATAATTAAACTGAAAAAATATTCCTAGTGTAAAAGACCTAACCAATTTTTTAAAGTATTAATTTATGCTTCTTCAATTCATTCAGACTGCTGTCATCAAGATGATCTTTCCTACCTGGTCCTCTATGTCATCTCCCTTTTTATAGTCTCTGAGTCACTTAACTCAATCTCTTATTAGTTTCATCTCACATCCATTTTTTCTTGTGATTGTTTTCAGGGTTATAAGCCACACAGTCTCTGCTTATGCTCTGTACTAATTCCTTTTCACACTTACTCATTACAAGCTTTCCTGCTCTGCTGATGGCTCCAGCTTTTATCTCCAAATCCCCTTCCTTTCTCGTAAGTTCTTCCATCATTTCTTCCACTCAACACCTAGGCTAAAAGAACTCTCACAGCGTAACTCTGCCAGCCTTCTCCTTTTTTCTTCTTTAAATTGCTACAGAATTCCAACTTCTGCATTCATAGTAATATTTTCACGATTTTAAAACAATGTCTTTTGTCACCAGGGCATATAAAACAGTGACCACTTAATTATGTGCAGCATGAACCTGTGAGTTTTCCTACCTCTTTCTATCTTACAGTGCAGCCATATTCAAGTCCTGTGTACCAACTGCAAAATCTTCAGTGCAAATATGAATTACCAATTTTTCCAGGATGCTTTTAGATTAATACAGGACAAACAATGGTAGAAGCGCATTATATGCAGATATATTATATGCAGAATGCATTTCATGCATTTCATAGGTAATTTTAAACAATGATTTGTTGTCAATGATGCTGCAGGCAAAATCAGTGCATAAATCAGAACTCTGACCAACAATGTCCTCTGTCTTTTAAAAGTCTGTTGTTTTGGGTCTTTTTAAATAAAAAATGCAAGTTAGAAATTAAAACATGAATTGATTTGAAATAGTTCTGTTTATAATCATCTGCCCAATCAGAGCTATTAAGTAGGTCAAGTGTGTCCTAGTTACGTAGATTTTGAAAGCTACGTGCTGTTAGAGGAAAAAACAAATGAGAAAGATGCAAGTCCCAAGTCCTTGTATCATTATATGAAAATGTAAGCCATGTGCAAGAGAAGATTAAAAAGATCATGAAGTAAATAAGAAATAAATTCAATGAAAATATTTGAAAGGGAGCTTCAGAGAGACTTGGCAGACTGATATACTACCAAAAAAAACCCAGCAAAAAATAAAGAAGGAAAACATGTTAAGGTGGTTGGCTCTGAAGAGTCCTGAAGGTGGAATGGCAGTTTGTACAATACTTCATATACCCCAATTCTGACATGTTATGTGCACAGCTAAATAGCTGGGATACTCATATGAAGAAGAATGGGAAAAATTAATGGGTTTTCTTCATATAATCTTAAAGTTCATTCTGTGGCAGTACTTTTAAAGCTCTAAAAAAATCTTAACTAAAAATATGAGCAAAATCCAGTCTCCGTGGAAGCCAGTGCTTTTAAGTTCAGATAGTTCTAATTCTTATCAAATCAGATATCAGCATATTAATGTTGGGAATTGGGCTGTATTTCTGTTTCCTGAATGTGGTGCACAGAGGGCTTTTGAAACAGAATTTGAGTGCTAATTCAAGAATATATGCTACCTTTATATTCAGAACCATGGAAAAGATTCTTGCATGTATTGTGTTACTATTTTTGCAATTTGTTGAAAATAAGATGTAATTAGGATACATTTGCTGACTGTTGCAGTTTGGGGAAAATGCTTTATGAAAATGTATTTTTTTTCCAAATAAAATATGCTTCAGGCTTTATCTACAGAAGAAAAAATAATAGATACAATAAATGGCACCTGTTTTTAGCTTGAGCTTCCATTTGTTCCAGAACTGCTTTTATAACAAGATCTATAGCTTTAATTCCTTTTTTTCTTCTCTGCTGTTGCAAATAGATACAATAAGAATTTTATCTTATTTTATATGTTACTTGTGAAGCAGTCTTTCTTGATGAGCTTCTTAAGCTGCTCTCTGAAAAATAATTAATGGAGAAAATAACTTAATCCTTGGAAGAATAAGGAAATAATTTGTATCACCATAGTCATAACCATAAAAAGGGTCAGAACACCAATTTGTGACTGGGCCTTTAATAAAACAAAACAAAATAAAACAAACTAAACTAAAATAAAATAAATTAAATTTTAATAATAAAATAATAATTATTATTTAAATAATCTTTAAATAAATTTAAAGATAATTTAAATACCAGAGGAGAAAACTGTAGCAATAATCTGATATCACAAAAAAAAAAAGCACCCTTTTTCTTTTTTATTATGCTTTTGCCCACATATGCAGCTGAAAAATGCAGTAAGTAATTTTATTATTTTCACTGAACAGCATAAAGCAAAAAGGGTTAATTTAAAATCTTGGAATGAGGTCTGAACTGACCAGTCTAGGCTAATGTTTTAATCAGAATTGCAAGGCTCTGCTCCAGATTCCGCCAAAGAAAGGATTTCCCATAAAAGAACCAGACATAATAAAAGAAAATTACTTCAAATTACCCTGATCTTCGCTCTGACTCATTCTGGGATGCTTTCTAACAAGCCAGGACAAATCTGAAAGAAAACCCAAATAAATATTTGTTGTCAGGTTTAATATCTAGCAGATATTATTTCTAAAGAAACCAAGTTATTTAAGCAACGTAGATTCCTATGTAATTCTCTGAAGAAGACAGGTTTAAGACAAGAGAATGTAAAGGTAATGGTGTAAAACCATTGTAAAAATTGAGCAAGAACAAATTAATAAGGAGAATTACAGTGTTACATTTAGAACTGGACCATTCAAATACCTTGGTGATTGCTAAGAATGGTAACCACATTTTCTGAGAAAGAATTCATCTTCTCAAATTAAATAATGTCCCTTAAAAACTAGTATTTTCCAGTCTGATGAACACTAACACTTTTTAGCTAAAAGTTGCCCTTTAGACTTGAAGACAAGTGTTTTTAAATAAGTTATTAATAGCAGTATGTACTACTGAAATATCTCATTGAATTTATATTAACTTTACCCAGAGAATCAAAATTAAAGTTTTTTGAAAATATGAAAATCTAAACCTGTTGACAAAAACTAGTGCTCCTTTTATGTAAATATTCTGCTTTTATACTGAATTAATTTATGATACTAAAAGAAATACTAAATTCATTTTTTCATTTGTCATTTTTGATATATTTTACAAAGAGACTTTCAGCCAATCTCTTTTGTTTTATTGCTGAGAGAAAACACAGAAATCAGACAATCGAGTTAAACAACGTTATTTTTGATGCAAGCATGAAAAATTTGATAAAACATCCCCAAACACTTGGCTTTTTCCCCTAAATATTTCAACAGCAAATATCACTGAATGTTAGGTGTAATGAAATTAGCTAAACAGCTGAGACTAGCATAGTACCCAGTTATTAGATTCTGTTTCTACCTGAGACAGAAAGAGTGACATGGCATCACATCTTGGGGAAAACATTTGATTCAGGAATGAGACACAGAACACAGCTGAAAGATGCTGTTAAGATCTCCATTTATAGTTCCCAACCTTTCACAGAGCCTTCAAGGGAAGCCTATTATATGCATGGTTTAATTATCTAAGGAGAGAGTTGGGCTACTGAGCCAGTACAGACTTACTATAATAAACAGTGTTTAAAGAGGTCAGCTTGCCCAGTGATGTCTTGAGAGGAAATACTGACTCTGCACTTTTAAGAAACCATTCATTTGTAGGGAAGCTGATTAAACCAGCCAGGCATTGTATGTCCTCTGCCTCTGGGAAGGATGGCAATAGATTTTTAATAAATGCATAATATTTACAGAGCTGTATGAATATTCAGAAGCTAAGGTGTTTAAATTCTGATTATCTTTTGTAACTGCTTACCAGCCCTGGAGTTTTAGGGTTTGTCAGCATTCCTCATTCACTGGGTTGGTAAAGAGAACACTACACTTAATCTAAAGAATATCTTTCAACTGTTATAAGTTTATAATGATTTCTCTTTTTTTAACTAGTGGGTATTGGTTGAAGGGAAGTTGCATAGAAAATACATTTCTACAGAGATATATACAATGTTTGATATGTTTATTAATGATTAATGTACAACCCAGCACAGAATTCTATTGTAATATACCAGTTTTCTAAGAAATATGGGCAATCTGAGTTTGGATGGCAGCAGCAGTGCTATAGGAAGAGACCGTACCAGTTACAGTGTGTGGGTCTCTCAAGGGCAAATAAATGCAGTTGTATCTTTCTCCCATATCCCTGATGGAGCTCATTTTTGCCTTGACATTGTGGTCCCTCTAAGCCTCTTTTTTTTACTATATCCTTTAAAATATTATTTTGGCCTTAAGACTGCAGGTTGAAGATAATTTCCCAGTGGTGAACAGGAGCCCTGGCATGTCCTGAGAAAGCAGGCAAGCTGGGTCTTGAGCTGGACTCCTGAGAACAGACAGGTTGGAAGAAACCTGTGAGGATGGAAAGTGTTCAGCATCCACAACAGCCATGGACCACAGGCAGGGAGAACAGGGCTCTGACTCTCTGCAGGGCCAGCTGTTCATGCTTCAGGTGCGGGGTGACTTGGGAGTGCTGCCTGCCTGGTGCTTGGGATTAGATGGCCAGGGACTTCTAGGCATGGCACCATTCACATGAGCACTAGGGGAGTGTAACTGATGAAAACAGGGCAGATAGACTATTTAGACACTGTAGGATTAAGGAACAGCTGGCAGGATAGTTAGAGGTTCTGCCTTTTGGAGGTAAGTATGACAGCGAGGGGTCGAAATGATTTGGTGGTTCTGGCCCTTGGGGCCTGTCTAAAGTTGCTGTTCTATTAATTATGCAGTTTTTTACAGGTATACAGAAGATGAGAGAGTTTGGCATTTTCTTGCCTGCCCTGCCAGCATTTATTCTTTGACAAGACCAGCCTTGTGTAAACAGTCTGAACCCAATGGTATTTGCTTAACATTTTAATTGGGAAATATTTTAAAGGGAGGGAGCTCAAGGTGTCCTTTGTTTTCTGCTTGGTGGTTTCCCATGTTTCTCATGAAGTGGAACAGACTCAGCTCTTTTGTCTATTCTCTGTTTTCTTCTTGTGCTAGCATATTAATAAAACATCATAAGGCACTTGGCTATTTGTAACAGTCCAACTTATAGCCATCTTTGTGGTAAGAGCAGGACTGCCTCTTGCTCTAAACATGCTGAAACTGTGAAAGGCATTGCTAAAGCAGACAGCTGTATTACGTGCAAATCTGTCATTTTCTTAACAGGAAAGAATAATTGTGTATGCTTATCTTTCCATTTTTGGGAAAATGGTGAGAAACTTGGCTGATACAACAGAATTGGGCACAACTCCAGTCTGTTGGGTTTTTACAATTTTATTTAACACGTAATTTTCATCTTATACTTGGTGTGTTTAAACACCAAGGGGCAATCTTCAAATGGAATTGCTATTTTTTTGTGGATTGCTGTTGTTGCTAATGCATGGTGCTTGTTGAGAGCACAGTTTCAGTTGGACACTTGTCTTCTGCCTGTCCAGAAGGTGCTTGACAGCATGAAAGCAGGGATCCCAACTTTCCAACAAGATATGAGCAGCCCTACTTCTGCTGGCTAGGCCATGGGAGAAGCCCCTTTCATCAGGCCTTGTTTGAGCTGTTGGGTAGAGCCAGCAGAGGCCGGGCCTGGAACCTTAGCTGTGGGAGTGTGGTGTCCCCAGCACCATCAGGGGACAGGTCCAGGGCTGTGTGTGGCTGCCAGCTGGCAGGCACAGCACCTCCCTGCTGTATGGGAGGTGCCAAGCAGGAGTTTAGTAGAAAGCTCTGCTCGGATTTCCTATGAGCTCAGACAACACATGCTTGGAGTGAGATCCATTAGGATTGTAACTTGGGTCTGCAAAAAGTTGTTCTCACTTTCTCATGCTCAGCTTCCTTTGAAGGGGCTACAAAATCTGCAGTCAAATTTTGCCTCATCCCTGTACAATTCAACCTGGTGTGTGAGACTAGCAAAGGCACTGCTAATCATACAATTAGAAATTATTCTTTATATTAAGCAGAACAGTTATATTCTATCAATATCTTTATTGGTTCTGATAAGAAAGATTATATTTTCATGTACAGTGGGTTGCAAATGTTTTATGATATTTAAGGTCTTACAAAGCACTCAGAAATTAAACCTGAGGGGAATAAAAGTCCTCAGCAGATGTAAATCAATGTAGTTGCACCAAAACTAGCTGGGAATCTATCCCTCTATATCTTTATAGCTCAATGCCTCAGAATCTTTATAGCTCATTGGACATGCACAAGTAGAAAACAGTGAAATAAATATGTCTTTGACTTCCAAAGATAACTAGTAATTGTCGGAAGAAACTCTGTACAAGCTAAGAATTAAACTGAAGCTAGATAATAATTTTAAATCAAAAACTGAGGAATTACTGACATTTATTTCGTGTCACTTAAAAAATGTTTTGCTATTACTTTGCTGCAGAAACTTCTAACAGCTTGTATAAGAACTACCTGGAACATTTTTCAAGCTCAGAAAGTGTTTGTATCAACTTCTTGTGTTTTGATTTTTTGGGGGGGAAATGTAGAACTAGTTCATTAACAGTTAGGTTGCTCTTTGAAGAGTATTGGAAGTATATTTTATTCATTAGCTAGTATGTTAAGGAGTTGAGGTCTTGCTAGAAACCTATGATGCACTTTATATGAGAAACGTTTATGAAATTATTTTACTAATTTACATCCAAAACTCTTTGTCCCAGTAAACTTTAAAATTCCAAATCCTGATCCTCCAGTGTCTAGCATTTTAAATCCTATGTTTAAATTTTAGCTAAGTATATGTAAAAATGGTGTACAAGTTACTCATGCTAGTATAAACAAAGGACTGCACTTTACATCATCCTGTATTTGACTTCTACAAATGCTAATGAATGGTTGTGAAGAAGATGTGAAGCAACAAACAATCAGAACTCTGACTTTGGATAGTCAGCTTTCTCCTGCATGATGCAACACCAAGTTTTGAAATTTCTCATGTAGGCAAAGGAAAACCAAATTCATAACTCGGCAACAGAAACTACATGAAGGACCTTTCAAAAGTCAAAGGGCTTTACCTCAGCATGTACTTAAATGTTTTGTTTAAAGCTAAATACATTCTTGAAGGCATCATATTCAGAAAATAATGAGACACAATTATTAAAATAGAAACCTCGTTTTCTATTTTAAATAATTTTGTCTCATCGTTTCAATGACGCACTTGAAAAGCAGTGAAATTTTGAGAGGTCTCTACTGGAAAGGTAGATGGAAACTCCCAAAATTCTTTTTCTCACATGTTTAAATAGTAATTGCCTTTCCATTTAGTATCCAAATGCTTCATTCTGCTACAGACTACATGCACAAGACATTTGCATGTTCTTCTTGAATGGTTTTCTATTTTATCACAAGTTTGGCATTCTGTGGACATGCTTTTTTTACTAAGCTCAGCATTGAGTTCCTTCAGTTCTTCCCTTATTTGTTGATTAAAAAGCAAAGGTCATATTAAACTGACTATCATATGTCACTTTCTGGGAAAGGTAGTTTGAGCAAAGCATGAGTTTATCTTCAGAATGGAAAGATCCTCCCCACAGAGCACTCAATTGTGGTATCCCATATGCTTTGACATGTAAATGGAACACCACAGGCATTAAATAATTGGGTCAAATATCTACAAGATCTTTATTCTACTGTCAAACACAATTTAGATCAGATAATTTCCAAAGTTAAAAGAACTTGCTCCTGCTACCATTAAAGGCAAGAAAAAATTCCCCATTGGTAGCAGCCAGGGCAGACCGAAACCGGGAGGCATTATTTCATCTTCCATTATTTGGTCTTCTCTCACACTTTTTTGACTGAATAAAATTTTATTTCCATAATATTTTTAAATTCCATGATCATTTTTGAATTTGCTACTATCCAATTTCTTTAATCTCCTGATTTACTTTGGTGGCGCATTTTGTTGCAGATCCTACAAACACAAGCAATTGATCCTTTTAGTCCTATGGCATATTGTTGGAAATTAGCAAGGCCTTTGGAGAAATCAAAGGCAAGATCACAGTGTCCTACATGCTCATAAAGATCACTGCCCTGCAAACACATGATAATGACTTTGAGCATAGAGCAATTTCATTGAGTTCAGAGCTTTGATGCTACAATTTACTCCATGTACTTGGAGCCACTTTGAATATATTGGGTTTCCTCACAAGTCCATGAATAATAAGGATTGGGGCATAAGATGACTTCTTAAGGAGTAATAAATCAGTGGCATTAAGTATGAGAAGTTTGCTCTTGGTAAAGCTCCTTTGAAGTGTAAATGTTAAGGCATCATTTTGTTACTAGCCTGTTTTGTTCTCTCAGGCTCAGCTGCTGAGATAACACTGAGTTTTAGTAGAATGACTAAAAGTGGAGAAAAGGTCAGCAGATATTTCAACAAGCTGAAAGTGATTTTCATGTCATTATGAATACTGACAATCATGTTGTTGGGTTTTTTCCTTTTTTTTTTTTTTAACACACATGCCAAAACTAGAAAAGTAAAGAACTTCTGAAATACATTAGTCTAAGCAATCAAAAGGTGTATTGTAACAGTGTGACAGAAACATTGCTTTTCAAGAAGTCTGAGGAAATATTCTCAGACATATCTGAGAAAAAAATGGCAGTCACTTTCTGTTTACTCATTATTTCTTTTTATTATATATTAAGGATTCACAGAAAAATCTCTTTTGGAAAAAAAAAAATTCAGTTTACCCTTTCAAACTCTTGCATGGCTAAAACTGAATGCCATCTATACCCAGGGTTATGCCATCTTCTTACTAGTATTTTATTAACATTCTTTGCTATAACTTTGATTAGTAGAGTAAGTTTCAATGGCTTAATTAAATATGGGATAATATGATGTAATTTCATATAATTTTAGAAGAAGTCAATTAGAAAACCTACAAAAATAATTCCTTATCCAAAATATTATGATGACTACTTTTATTTTAAAACTCTTATTTTAATAATTGCATTGCTTCCATCAATAATTTGATTTCTTCAGAAGAATTACTTGGATAGAAAAATAAGAGGGTGAAAATTGTGCCAAAATTATATCAGATGAAACTCTCTTTGTGATTAACTAAATTGAAGAATCAGCTATGAGTTTTGTACTAATATATGTCCATGAAATGTGCCCCAACATTATTTCCCTTTGAAATTCAACCATATTTTAGCTTCTAATTATTACAGCATTCATGGAACTGCTGAATACTTGCGCAGATTTTATATTCTGCTGAGGAAAAGTGTCAATTTTGTGTAAACTAAATTATGCATGTTAAGTTTTGGAACCATTCAATTTTTCTTTGAATGATACAATGCTCACATTAAATATAGATTGACCCTGGGAGGAAGTAGTATGAGCCAATGATTTTTCTGTGTTGTGGGAACTAGAAGGCCTGGGTCTGTTTCCAATTCTGCCACTTAATCGTTATATCACCTTGAGCAAAGTCCCTCTAACAAAGTCAAATTTAAGTGCTTCAAGTTATATGTCCAGCTTCATATTCAATAACATAAGTATGCAGATATTTATGAATGAGGGAGCCAAATCATAAAGAGAGACAGGCAATTTATTTTTATTTCTTAACAGGAATTTTGGTAGACAATGTCAGGCTTATCAAATTTTAAAAGCTGCAACTACATTTTTTTATGACATCTGCAAAGGGAATAACCTAAGTTCTTACAAAATGGGAGGGGGTTGTTGTAAAACAGGGGGCAATGAAAGGTGTTCCTGATATGTTTTCAAATCTTCAGAGAACAGCAATGACACATAGGAAAAATTGACTTTTATGCTTACTACATATTAACAGTGCAATGGTGCACTCTTTGTGAAGCATTTTTTACCATGGCAGGATGAAGTGGTTCCCAATAAACTAGAAACATTAAGTTATCAGGAGAGAAGACCCTGTGTGAGACTTTGTTTTGGAAGGTGGCTCAGAAAAAAGAGAGTATATGGCTGGAGCTGTTGTGGGTAGGGGCTGGAGTAAAGCAAATATCAGGAGTAGTACTGGGACAGAAGAAAGGTTCAGTAAAATATTTACATATATTTAATGCCTATAAAAGCATTTACCCCCAAGTTTAGAACCCTCACAAGCACAACAAGTTGTCTTTTTTCTCTTTTCTGAATTAATGGCACAACCAATCTATTAGACTAGATCTCACAAGAGAGAAATTTCTGGACTAAATTGAAAATTTCAAGTCCCACATGACAGAGGAAAAGAAAATCTGTGGAATTTTGTCCCAACAGACAGGACAAGCTGGAGTTCTCCCGCCTCTAACCCAAAATTCCATTGTATATCACAATGAGGAGGATTCAGCCCCGAAGTATCTCAATACAGAGGAGCGTGGAGCTATAGATTACAGGCAACTACTGGAATATGGTTCTAATTTGAAAAATCCCTTTCATTTGACTAGGCTGCACCAGTATGACAATGCCATGTGGTTATGCTACTATATCAGGATGAGAACAGATTGAACCTGTTAAACATATGATCGGTCCTTCTGTGAACAGAAAGCGTTGTTCTCCCAACCCCCAGTTTGATTTCTGCACTCGCTATGTCCTGTTCTGCCCTAAACACATGTCAGCCCATGCTTGAGTGCTCATTTCAACACTGGTATTGTGTGAGCAGCTGTGCTCACATCTGTTGACAATGAAGGGATTTGAATTGTCGAGGTGCCATACTCCTTTACTTTTGGTCTGCCTGTAATGAGGAACACAGCCAAGATGAATTCTCTTCTAGATCACTTTGTTTGGGAACTAAAGACTGCAGCACTTATGTTACTGCTGTGCTATGCCATTTATCTGTGCCTCTATGATTACCTGCTTCTACTCCCAAGAGGACATAGCCCCAAATTTCAAATCCTATACTGAATGCATTTCACTTTTCTATCATAAATCCTGCAAGTCCTGGTAACAAGAGCAGAACTCTACTTTCCATGATACCTGGTTAGCTGGTGTGTACCCAGACTTTCTCTCCCTGTTTGTTTACTTTAAGTTGCCTGTTCTCTGTACATTTGTTTCCTTCTTTTACTGTCAGAGCCCTGAAGGCCAGACAAGTAGTCTATCTGGATACAAATCCAGAAGGGCTTCTGTTTGCCATCAGCAGAAGAGAAATTAATTGTTTCAGGACCAGTAGTATTTAAATCATCGAAGTTATGGATTTCATGCTTTTATATAGTATCTCTTCAGCTCCTGTCTTATTCTTCTGCAGCCAAGAGTCTTAATCCTAGTTGTGGGAAGCTGTCTATCCATCTGAATTTAACTCTACATTCATGAGTCATGTCAAATGCAAGCAAAACATTAAAGGAATTTGAAATTTAGCCATATTGAAACAAAACCATTGCTTAAATGTATCTAAATTTATATGTCTTTCACAAAGCAAGACAAAGATTGGGATTACACACCATCTTAAACAGTTAAAACATATTCATGTTCAGAATGGATATCAAAGAGATGATGCAAGGACAAAATGTGTTGACAGTTCAAAATTTCACTTTCTTGCATGACAATAATTATGACACAATTAATCCAACTCTATAAAACTTTACAGTGGGCATCTGTTTATCTGTTTAAATGTGCAACTCACTATCAAGTATAACAAATTCTGTTTCTCAAAAAATATTCAAATGCCATCAAAGGCAAAATGCAAATTGTCAGAGCTAACTTATTTTGTGGATTTAGAATGGACCTTGTATTCATTCCCCCTCTGCCATCTCCTCCACCATAAACACAAACACACACGTTTTCTACCCTGGATATCAATCAAGAATATAAGAGTTGGAATAATAACTCATATTGTTGTAACAGAGTTAAACTGAATAATTTATAGATTGCTTATTGTGCCGTTTTATTCATAAGTGGGTGTGGCGTGACTTACAAAAGGAGGTGCTCAACCAATGCTAAGTCAAGGTGAATCACAGATATTATTTCAAAAGTGATGGGATTGTGGTCATTTATGTCTCCTGATGCAATTAGTTTCCTAGTTTGGGACACACCATGCTGTTAAGTGTCAGGAAGCTGAGCTGGATAATATGTTTGCCAAGGAGCAAGACCTGTTTTCCGAAGCAGGTTGCTCACTTGCGTTTGGACCAATCTGTGGGTATTAGATAAATAATTATTTTTACACATATTTATCTATTCCTCATAGAACACTTAGCTCTTATATCTTTGCATATTGTCTGAATCTAAGCCACAAAGTGATAACACCTTAAGTTCACTGTACTTTAAATGTGGTTCTGTAGTGTGCTTGACTTCTTTCTACTAGCAATGGGATCTTCATGTATGACTGGATTCTCACAGACAGTAAAACTAATTCATTAAATATTATTGTCTGGTAGGCACATTGTTTGATCATTGTTTTATCATTGTTTTATCATTGTTTTATCACTCTTTTATCATTTTAAAGAGACATGCTACACCATTTCAAGTGGGGCCTGGGTCCATCTCCATGGTCTGTGTCAGCACAGCATATATTGTCACGGGGTCAAACTTTTCCCAGGTGGTATCATAACCCAAAAGAACAAATGTTGATAAAATGGCAGCACTGAAAAATTTCAACTGCCAGTGATCAGAGCTGAAATTAACTCCAAAGCTCACTGACAAAGAAAAGCCTGGAGTTACAATGTATAAATGAATAGGAGAGAATCAAGCTCTTAATTTGGAATGCATGAACAATGAAAATTTGATTAAATGAAAGCTCTTGCTACTAGGTTTCAGCTTTAAAATAATCACTCCAGAGGGTTAGGGCACACAGGGTAGCTCATAATTAGTATATTAGAAAAATAATGCAAATAAATAAACAACTTTTTCAAAGGCAAAAATCCCAGTGTTACATAACTGAGACTAAGGAATGACTGCTGGCTGGAAAGGTCTTTGAAAAATTCCATATTCATTATCCTTGAGGCAAAGAGAATTAAAATAAAGCAGAAAGTAGAGCCTCAAGAAGACTTCAGTGCAGACAGCACAGACTCAATTTCCATCTAAAGTAATGGTGTGAGCGATCTCACACCATTACTCCCAGCTCAAATATGTTCATTGTGCCCACATTACTGCCTAAAAGCTGCACACACAAAAGGAGAAACTAAAATTTCTCTCTGTGCTCCATCTCATTTAGATAATGGAGTTCAGTATGATGGGAATTTTTATGCCATGGATGAGCACTCTAAGTGATGGAGAAATGAAAGTTTTCAGCAGCTAAAGGCATATGTTGGACTGACACAGCATTTCCAGAGATACTTACAGAAAGTAACATCCTACTTCTAGGACATATAGGTCCTGTAGGTATAGGCTGACAGGAAAAATAAAACATTATTTCATTTGTGCATTTGTTGCTCTAAGTCATCTACAGAGGTTAAAGAAACACCTATTTAAGAATGATTTAAAGGGAAAAGAAAGCCCAGACTATCAACATACTGTTTCATGTAATTTTTAGCTGGTTTTTCTCTGCTTAAACCAAATCACAACCTATATAAACAGACCAAGGTATGTAAACATCTTATATGTAGTACATTCAGTTGAATAAACAGTTTGCATACTAATGTAAACGGCTTAGGTGTTTTAATGTGCTGGTGCTCTAGCAGGTTCTTACATACAGATTTTAGAAATCAAAATGAAATGTAGATATTCGAAATTTTCAAACAAAAATGAATATACTCAGGAACAGCAACTGTTTTCTCCCTTGATCTTTCAAATTTCTTTTCAGTGTCATCAGTCAATTCCATAAAATTANATCTGAAGCATGAATATTTAAAGTTTGTGGCAGAGGCAATGTCACTGCCTGACTTCTAAAAAATTTTTAAAAATAAAGAGAAATATCTCACGAGATGTTTGCAATTTGCCTAAAAAGGAAAAAGAAATTTGGTAGAAAATTGAATCTGGTAACTGATTTTATGGTGTTGTGTATCAGCTGAAGCTGTGTTGACAAAATTTCAGCACTGACTGTCTTTAAATTCTGATGTTTAAACCTTGCTCTATGGTTGGCTACATTAAATGCATTCTCTTGTTTATGCACAATAAGAAGGGACTCCTAGAAGAGGCCTTCCCAAGTCTGTCATCAGCTAAATTAGGAAATTAAAATAGATTCCTAGGAGTCATGTTACAAAAGTTATGGGTTCTTTTAAGAAATTCAGCATTCAAAATACAGCTGAGCATATAAGCACAAACATCAGAATATTTTTTAAAAGCCTAGAGCATTTATTTCTCTCTTAATTACAGGTGTTGATGTCTGTGCCATCTGGCCAGTCTCATGGCAAAATCTCACCAGCCAAAGAGTGAAGAAATAGATAGACAATTAGTTAAAATGCATTGACTTCATGCACTGCTGAGTAAGCAGTTGTTGTCAACTAGAGCTGAGTTTCCTCAGCACAGATCCTGGTGCAGTTTCTCCAATTGCTCTATTAAAATGCAGGACTAGAATTTCCATTCTGTGAAAGAGGGAACCAAGTGGGGCACTCAAGAGGGCATCATCAAGAGAAGTTCAACCCTAGACTAACAGAAACATTGTCCCCCTTTCAAGTGCTTAGATAAGGTTTACAACCTGTTTAGGCAGTTAATGTATTGTTCATTTATTTTCAACTTGGATACCCATCCAGTGCAGTCCATCTGCAGATTTATCACTGCTTTGTACCTCATACCAGGGTAGAAAACTAATGTGGCAAATGCTGTGTTCCAGATTCATACTACCAAGTTTTAGAGTCTAAAGAGTGATGCCCCTGTTAATAATTTAGTTCCTTTCTCTCTCCCCAGAGCAGATGAAGGTGGCCAGGTGCTTTGAGGTGGGAAATCAGCTCAAATATAAGGTGAATTTCCTCTAGAAGTAAATTCCTGTGAACACTGACTACCAAACGCTGTTGGATTCCCGAAGCTGTAGGCTGGATTCAGACAACAACCTGCTTGTGCAGCTGATGCTGTCTGCTCTCATAGGCAGCTTACTGAAATACAGGAAGAAAAGAAGTATGGCTCTTGAATCATAGAATCACTGAGGCTGGAAAGGAACTCTAAGATCATAGAGTCCAACCATTAACCCAGCAATACCATGTTTACCACTAAGCTATAGTCCCAAGAGCCAAGTCCACATGCCTTTTGAACACTTCTAGGGATGGTAATTCTGCCATTTCCCTGTACAGCGTGTTCCAATGCCTAACACCCCTCACTACTAGGGAAGAAATCTTCCCTAATATCTAATCCAAACCTCCTGTGAAACAACAGCAGAAGCCATTTCCTCTGGTGAGGTAGAATTGGTGGGCATCAGTTTATGAAATATGTGCTGACAAAAGCACCATTGGTATCTCTATTGCACCAATGAGCAAAGCTGGCTCATCTGGAAGTTGGTATAACCCGAATATTTTAGATGTGAGTCTTATGCCCTCCAAGGTGTAGGCTGAAACTATAGAAAAGCTAACTGAAGAAAAAGGATTTTTAAAGAAATCTTTTCTCACTGCTAAATAAAAGGATAATGCTGGAAACTTAGGGGTGCCTGAAATGAGACTGTACTCAGGTCACTCCTGCAAGCTCCAGTTTCTGGTTTCATCAGGATTTTGTTGGTTCATGTTTGCCTTTGCTGTGATAAAGGACATCATCTGTTTTCAGATATGCTCATGAAACTTCCATTGACATCACTGGGAGTTGTATATGAATAGCTGACACCAGGATTTGGGCCTTAAAATTTTATGGTGCCCTGAGGAGTTGTTTTTATGTATTTTGCATGGTTTCATCTGTGAATATCCTGGGATACAGCTGCTCAGCCAAACAACAAACATACTTAAGAAACTCAAACTCTTCATGAAACACTATTTAGTACAAATAAAGGTGTCCTCAGGGCATGAAGTAAATATATGGAATTTATGAAATATTCATGTATTTGTTTTATATTACTAATGTTTTTCTTGTGTATTCAGTGAATTACTCCATCATGGAATTTATCCATGAAAATATTGTAGCAGAAATAAAGCATGGAATGAGGAGGGAGGAAAATATCAGGAAATAGGAAAAAATATTGATAAACTGTATTATAAACATTTCTAAAAACCATTTCAAGAATTCAGAAAAACTTCTACATATCTCCTTACATTTTGACTGAAGAAAGATTGATTAAACTCACAATATGCTAGAGAATATAATGAACATGATATCATTTTCCTTTAAGTGGACTAATCTGTTTTATGGTAAATTATTGCAAAAATATGCATTAGATAGCTTTTTAGTCCTGATAATAGATTAAAAGCTGTATAGTATCACCAAAGATCTATCACTCCAGAGTAGAGCTGTATTGCAGTGGCAGTCACAGATGAGAAATGTGACACTGCAACGCCATTTCTGGGGTCACTGTTCCCTCAGCTGCTGCAGAGCCAGGAACCACCAAGCTGTTTTCCTCCTTTCTTCTCTGGGATCATTAGGAATGTTAAGTCCCACTCAGTCTTGCATTTACCTAAGAAGAAAGACTCATTTCATCCCCACTTGGTACAGGGGAACAAGGAAAAAGAAACATCAAAACTCGACATTCTTGTAAAGATTCATAACTCTTACTGCCCAAATCTATCTCCAAGAAAATTAAATACAGTTTCTGCATTAATTTCAGATCCCAGAAGTTATAAATGTGAGTGCATCCCAAGTCTTATTATTTCTTGGAGGGTTTTACAGGACTATAAAAATTTTCTATGGTTAGCTATCACAAGATTCCAAAGCAAAATGCATATTTCAGATGCCTTCTGAACTGGCCATAAACAACATCATGGTGTACATGTCACGTGTTGAGAAGATTTTGGATTAGAGAATAATATATTTGTAGATATCAGAACAGGAATTAAACTATTAAGAAACTATGGCTGAACTGTAAAACCAGCAGGTAGAGGAGACTTTTACTACAAACAAAACACATATTTTTAAGGGATTAGTCACTGAAGTGAGCTGAGGAAGGAAGTCACCTGCATGTCTGAATTCTTACAGTCAGAGCCTTTGATCCATGTTAGTGTCTTCCAGCTGACGCCTTTCCAGAACATATACTTTAATTAAATACAAGATATTGGCTATATGCAGGTGTGTCAGGGAAGAAATCAAACATTTTGAGATGCATTAAAGCTTTCAACTGATTAAATAGCCCAAAGATTTTGTGGGACTTTTATTTTTGTGTTGTTGGTTTTGTTTTCTGGTCTGTTTGGATGGTTTTTTTAAGGAAAATATGATTCATCCTTACAAAAATTGAGTAGAGTGTTTTGAGGGGATTTTCTTTTCCTTTGGCATGCATATGTAGGTCATGAAGTATCATATCCTAAAGTGTAGATAAGTTGTCTCTGGGTTATCTGTAATGTCATGACTGTGACTTTATAGACAAGGTTACAAAAAAATCAGCAGAAATTATTATTTTAATGACTTTGCTTTTTCTGTTTATGCTGTATTGTTTGGAATAGCTATTTCTGCTGAAAAATATTTCTTACAAATGAGTTTTTTTCTAGTAACACTGTCCATAGCCTGCAGACAAATATAAGGCAAAAGAAAGTGCTACAGTAAAAGTGGAGAGTTGTTAAACTGTCATCATCAGGTTCTTCCTGATGAGCAATTGATAGCTGAAGCTAAACTGACCACTGTGTACATCCACACTGCCTTCTCAATAATGCAAGCCCTTGCTCTAAGAATTTGTGCAGCAAATTAATTTCTGTTAGAGCTACAGTATTTTTATGAACTGTGCTAGGTTTTTTTATTGAAGGATCTGATCTGACTAAAGAAATTGACTAAAACTCCAGGCAGGTTCTCTTCAAACTTAGTTGCCCACACCAATAAAAAACAAAATAAATAAGCTCTATTTATTTATTTATTTATTAATTTATCTGCCTTCACATTGTATTTCACTATGGCTTTGTCTGGGTCACAGAAGCTCCAGCTGTCATTACTGGTAATGGTCAAAATATTTGTGTGTCAGTAAGTTTAAATCCCTGGTAAAAGCTATCTCCAGTGTCTCTCTGTGGACTAATGTTATTGTATGCACCAAGACTGGAGGGAACTGGAGCTTTTCTGCAGCCACTGGCCACGATGATCTGCAGTGCTCAGGGGTGGCAGAGGAGGAGGCAGAGGAGGGAGAATAGCATGATCAGCTCAAAGCCACAGGGGACAAAGCTGCATGATAGGAACTGGAAGATCAAGAGATGCTAGTGCTTAAATAATTGTACATGTCATGATTCATGTGCAAATGTCTGGGAAAGTTGCTCTGAAATTAATGATGCCAGTGTTGCAAACAAATCAGAAATGGAACAGAATACACCAAATGTATATAAGTAAAACACACATATACATGTATATAAGTAAAACACTGTACACTATCAATATCTTTCCTTGACTCTGTATTGCTGAAAGACCTGTTGCCATTATAGCACTCAGACATGCATACACCTCCCCCTGCAACTGCTTTTGAAAATACTTGATTCTCAGTTCCCATATTCCTGACACGCTCACACCCTGGAGGAATCAGTAGATTGCACAGGGTGTAAAAGTCATCCCAGACTCTTGCCTTCAACTTCTTTAATATTTGATGGAGAGTGTGGGTACACCCTGATGCTTATCACAGTATCACCCAGTGTGGTTTAAGAGCTGGTTGATTCTGTTATGTTAAGAGGGAAGGAATAAAAGAGATTGTAACCATAAGTGTTTGAATATAATGTATATGTTCATGTTAGAGGCAGACAAAGTTATTATACAGCTTATATCTTTCACTAAATAAAGCTATTAACATTTCTTTGTTTTTCATACACAGGTCAATTAAAGTGTACTCCTCCTGCAGAGAATGATATAATATGATTTCAGTGTTAATTCGTTCTCATCCTCCCTCATCATAAACCTTTCTTGCACAACCAAATTCACTCCAGGCTGTTCAGCTCTGCATGCATATCTTGAATTTCATTACAATTTTCAGGACAGAGCTCATCCAAGCTGTGAAAGAAGATATTTAATAAAAAGTTCAGTACTTTCATGGTTCCAAGAGTTCCATCTTACAATTATACCAACAGGCCATTCTGGGAGAACATTTGTTTTATTTTCATATGAGACACTTATCAAACTCAAAGGAGGAGAAGTGCAAACTGGGTCTCAGTTGTGGCTGGATAATAAGATAAAGAAACGTTTTATTTTGTGAAGGGTTTTGCATGCATTAACAGAACTCTCCATTATTCACAGTGCCAGGTGAAAGGCTAATCTTTGCATGTTGCACTATTATTCTCAGTTCCCTTAACTACTATGTACAACATGAACAGATGTAAGAGGCCTTAATCAACCCAATACAAATCAATGGTTTCAGTGAAAGTGGTGGCTGTTTAGCATTTCTCCAGAGATGATCAACAGCAGTTAAAACTGACTGCTGTGTTACTCCACATCCCACAGTGTAATAGAGGAAACTTCCCCTTCATGATTTAATACCTGTAAGATTCAATGAGCTTCCTCTAAAATGCCTGTTTCACACTGAGAAAAAAAAATTAACTTAAAATATTTAATATTTTTATGGATAGTAGCTGGTTTTATATTAAGTAGGTGTTATATATATACAGCAAAACACTATTATTTCATCTTAATGCAATATGAAAAGAAGTAGTGATGTAACAAATAATTATAAAAAATATTTCTAGGGAGTGCTAAATTCCCAGAGTGCTGGGCGTGAAGTGCAATGCTTGGTGCAATATAAAAGGGTAAACTAGAGGGCAGACTCCTCTGTTTTTCACCACTATATTACTTGTCATGCCCATAGCCCATTCTGTTGTACTGGCTGAAAAAAGTAAAGGGAAACAAACCAAGGAGCTGTCCAGTCTCCAGAGCCACCATAACTTCAAGAAAGGATTGTACTGAGCTGGAGCCACAACCCTCTGGAGACAGTCACTTTATCACTTCATAAATATGCACTTTGATTACAATATCTATTTACTGCTTCAATCAGTACAATGATAGACTTATTGTTCCAGGGCTAAATATAATTTTGGCTTGAGAAACTAGAAGTGATTATGTTTCATTCAGAAGATCATTTGGACCACTTTCCTAGGCCGTGTTACATTTTGATCACAGAAAACACAGAATCAAAATAGCTAGAAATAAACAGTGAAACAGAGCATTGGATTTTTAGTTGTGTCCACTCATCACATCTTTCTCTTTCTGCACTACTACCACCAAAATTGCTTCTGCAATAGCCATGTCAGCGGTTTGGATTTATGCTGTCTCTGAGGTCTCATTTGGACTGTGCCTACTGTCAGCAGCCCTTTCTGTCTCTCGGTTACTGCCTGCCTTTTTCCTGCAGAAGGTCTCTAGGTCGGTGGTGGTGTCTCCCTGTGGTGGGAGTCAAAGCAGTGGCCCTTTGTTAGAGAAGTTCACAGGCTATCTGTTGGTAAAATTTCAATTATCTTTAGGGAGATGTTTGTTGGGAGACCATCCCAAACAGCCTTAGGCAGCTCAAGGATAGGAGTATTAGACCTCCTAAGTTTGACAAGTATCAGAACTTCAGTAACCTCTGCAGCTGATGTCCAGGGATGGAAAACAGGAGTTTCTGTGTTCACCTGTTTCTGTTATAACAGCCAGAGGAGTGTGATCACCCAAGGTACGTCAGTCAGTCTTTCACTCACCCCGGTGACTCAGGGCATCCAGGTCCTGCAGGTCTGGCAGGCATTTGAAAAACCTGGTTTGCCGGAGCAAGCAGGATCTTTCCTCTCCTTGAGGATCTCTGGTCACCCCAGTTGGAGGGACACAGCCGCCCGCAGCAGCCCTGCAGTGTCAGTCACCTCAATTACCCACCTCAGCCTGCTGTGGTTTGCAGGAAAGTGCAGCATAAATACCATGGCACTGATGGAAGCTGTTATGAAAAGGTTGTGTACAAAGACACTCTTCAGAGCCCATATGTTTTTAATTATCTCTGTATTTCTAAAAATATGATCTTTCAATATATATATCCAACTGGAGCAGTTATTCACAATTTTTAAAACTAAACCTAAAAAATTATCAAAATGGCTTTCCTAGTAAAAAATTAAATCAAATAAATTCAATTGACCCTTTAATTACCAGGTCAGCAAGTACTTGGCATTGGAACACTGGTTTTTTTTTTCCAAATAGCTATGCCTATCAAAGTTTTCCATTTGTATTTAATGTGGGAAGCAGCCTGTGACTGATCATACTTGTATTGCTATTGTTCTATGAAATGTAATTCTCTTTAAAAGAAACCAATTCCCAGAAGCAGACAGCATGATGATGGGTAAAAATTTGGAAATGCAGATTTTGTTTACAGAAAATATAGAAGTGCAATCAATAAATAACACTTCTAATACTTTGAATAGGAATAACAATAACCTCTATGGCAATTAGTTTGAGAGTCAGCAGGTTCAGAAAAAAAGCTTATTTGTCTCCGTAAATTATTACCTTTTATGAATAGTATTTCCAGTGTCCAGAAGAATTCTCTATTGTTAATCATTTATGCAATTCTAATAAACTCTGTTTGAAAGCCAGATTGCAGTTTTGACTTTTTCTACCTGTGATATTTTTCTGTTTCTGAGCTACTCTTTCACACACTTTTTGTTTTCCTTGCTGTCCTGTACATTTTGTCTCTAAGCTAGCACAGTGAAATACAATTTATTGGATAACATTTGGAGTATCTTTAATACAGGAGAAACAGGTCTCTTGAAGTTACAAATAACTTAGAGACTGCACTAAAATACCTATGACCTTTCAGTTCTCTGCATAAGCATCCAGTGAGCTACTGTGAAATACCTCATAGCTTGAAAAGAGTGTTACTTCACCAAATTACATGTAATATTTGCAGGCAGAAAAGAGTAATTGCCTGTACACCGTGAATTCTTTGACATATCCCCCCATTAACAATACTGCTGCTATGGTATGCTATACATATTGTTGAAAAGTCATTCTACATACAAATTATTGGAAACAAGAAAAAAAGAACTTCAGCCAACTAAAATAATTATGACAATCATGTTCCTAGTAGAAGTTCCAAATCTATGCTATTAAAGCAAATGGGATCTTTGCTGTCAAATCTGAAGGAGACTATGGCTGCGCCCTGCCTTTTTCAATGAGTCAGAGTGCTGACACACGTCCCATAAACTGTTGTTGAGGATTCCTCAGACTTCCTAATGTTGTTCCTGAGTAGATTTGTTTTCTGGCTTTGGTATCTACAAATGCTTTTAAAGCCATACCAACTCTCCTGGCAGTCTTTACATTTTTTCATCATTTTCCTTTTTAACTCTAATATTATTTCACAAAGAAGACAAACAACGGAGAGAATGATGTAAGGAGAACTGGATTCCCTGGTTTTAGGTGTTCAAGGGTACCTCACGTTAACTCATTTCTGGAATACATGCTATTTTGTTATTTAACCTAACCTTTTAGTCAAAAGGAAAAGTGTCAAAACCGCAAAATAACATCCTGTTCTTTCTCTAGACCTTTGTAAACAGTTTGAGAAAATATCAAATTATGTATCTTTATTTATTGCTTGGATCACAAGATATCAAAATATTCCATGTTTCAAAAGTTTATTGAGCTGTGAACAGTGTTAAACTGCTACAACCACATTCTGAATTTTTCTTATAAACCCAGATAATATCAACAACAACAAATGATGAAGCAAAACTGAGAATTTCACCCAGGGCAAAATTTCTCCACAAGTTCCCAAAAGAACAAAGATTTTTGTCATGGGCAACTACTCAGTCATTTTACCAGACAATGCAATTATTCTGTGGCAAAATCTGATAGGGCATTGCTCTGGAATGGAGAAAAGCTGGTTCTCTTTGGTGCTTAAAAAAATAAATATGCAAATTAACTAACCATAGGATTCTTTTGTTCTATGTGCAGAATTATGAGGCTGTGTAGCAAAAAAGTGTTTTGAAACAAATCTGTTTTATCAGAAATACAATAGTAGATCATCATTAATTCCTAACATTATAGAAAAAATGTGACCAGCGTTGGCTGGTCTCGGAATATTGAATAAATTAAGTAATTCAAATGGTGCTATTAATGAAATAGCACCATGGTAATGTTAGATTTAAATAGACCACTTCACAGTGCTATTTAGTTGTCATTAAAAAGAAATTTCTTATTTGCATAGCATATAAAAAATCTTTCACCAATTTTTTACGGGTTGGATTATTTATAGGAAAAGAGCAGTTAGAAGGCCCTGGGACAATCAGGAAAGCTTAAGATATTTTTCTCTCTACTGAAATAAAGAGTCTGTGTCAGAGCAGGGAAAGAATCTCCACAGCCTTTATTTAGTGCTCTTAAGACTAGGTAGTTCTAGTTTAGATAAATGTTGACAATAATTGTTGACAATAAATAGTTAGCAGTTGGTTTTCTTCAAAAACACAAATGTGCATTGCAGTTTTCTTTACTCCACAAATGCAGATACACTAAGGAATGATGGGTATATAGAAGAATAATGGTTGCAACTAACCTTTCCTGCAATAAAGAAACCCTGAAATGCCTCTGACAGTTCGTGTGTTTCGTGGAGTTCTGCACATCTCAGCGTTGCAGCTGATGAAGCTCAGCATAGAATCCACTTAGGGAGTCCTTAAATTTCCATCATTATGGGACAAGTTAAAGATTTCTCTACTTTTCAAAAGAATGAATTTAGCTTCTTCCAAGGCACTCTAATGAAAAGAAACGAACATAAGAAAATGTGCAATCTTACATTATATTTCTAGAGGATTCTTTCCACACAGAAATCTTCACATTCTTCAGCTACTCTTTACACTAGAGGAACTCCACCATATCTGAGGAACTCCACTGTATCCGAGCCTGGCCCAGATACAACACTAATAAAATCCCTGTGTTAACAATACAGCAATTCTCTGAACCTGATGAAGGTCCTTGGCAGAGAATGAGGAAAGTGAAGGTGACATTGTGTCTTCTTGTCCTTCCTAGGCCTGGATGATATTTGGTGAAATCAGGATTTGTGGCTTTAGGTTGAATATTTAAGCCATGAGCAAGTGGTTTGCTTATACTAAAAGAAATTGAACCATACACTTCTTTATGGTCTTCACATAACATTATTTATACATACATATTCAAATTATTTATTCATTCATGGTATTTTATATATATATATATATATATATATATATACGCATGTACATATATCACCAAAACATACAGAAGCTCAGTCTAGCTCCTATTAAGTCCATTAGAAACAGCATCTTGTGAAAAGAATAGCTATCTACATTTTCTTTTCAGTGACTGCATGTACACTATGATCTTCAGCTTTTGGAGATTTTAATGATGATCAACACTTAAATTAATGTCTTTGTGAAGCCACTCTACATGTTTGATAAAAGACACTGTACAAACAATCTGGTTAATTGTTGCTGTGAATTCAACTTTATGCTTGCTCTAGTAAAAATCTGTCTTGTTCAAGCACAACAGTTGTGGATTTAATTAAATATGTTGCTTAGTGAAGCATCTGTTTAAAACATTAATAAATGGTAGCTCCTCTGAGACCTCCATATATAAAGATTTTTCACTTCATAACCCAACCTTAAAATGTGCTTTAGAAATTATAAACCATTAATTCATCCTGTATTTTGGGCAGATTTTTCATAATTAAAAAGTGCTTCTTCTCTAAGTCTGTGCTAATTGATTTTAATTGTTTTTTAAACTAAAATTCTAAAAATCAGGGATTCAAGTTGTAATCTCACTAATCAATAGTAATGAAGAGATACTCTAAAAAGTCAGAAGGGTGTATTCCCTTTTTTTGCTGCATTTGCTGCAAGTGCAAATGAATATTCCTCCCTCATTGCGCTTATATAGCTCCCAAGAACATGCATTGTAGGGGACACCTCACTTCCCAGAGCACATCCTAGCAGAGTTAAACTGGGAGCACACCAATATGAAGTGAGGAAGGGGTGAATTGCACTCCAGCACCTCCATACCATGGCACAATTGCAGGAGAATTACAAATGAACTTCAGGAGATTTGCATCAAGGCATGAGGCCCAAATCCTGCATTTTAAATCTGCTCTTGATTAGTAA
>VWZN01005437.1:35957-60461 GCA_013396955.1 Regulus satrapa | reverse complement strand
AACTCAAAAGCATAGGAACCAGTGCTGTTTCATTTAAGAGCAACCAAGTAGTGGTGCAGTCTGATGGATTTGGGAATATGGGAATTTTCTGGATCGTAGTAGCTTACATCCACTGCATGCAAGATTGTCTAAAGAAGACTCGGCTGTAGACTAACCCAAAGAGATTCTCAACTCAATTGTCACTAACCTGATTCTTTTTTAGGAAGCCACTGAAAAATAAATGGACATAAAGCATATTCTGATACTACAAGGAGTGTCCCAGACCAAATTAGAGGTAAGAAACACAGGTATTCAAGGTCTTTGAAGCCCATTCAGAGAATAAGTGAAATTATAGTTATCCAGAGCTGTTTATTTGCCCCATATTATGATCCAAAGGTGTCCCTAAAACATAATAGTATAAATGTCTGAGTAAAAAAGGGAACAGTCTTGAGCCACCCAGGCTAAATTTAGTAGCATATTTTGGTGAAAACATTAATGCTTAGCTTCAGCCAACAGAGTACCCTTTCTACACTGAAGTCCTTCCAAACATCTGTATTTCCTAGAATGTCTAGCCTTCCAAGTGTTTACTTGTAAAGCTCTTCAGGAGAAAGACTGTCTTTATTTGTGCTCAGTATAGTAGCTATGGCTGTCTTTCAAAACTAGGAAGGGGAAAAAGATATAAGAGGTGTTCAAACTCTGCTGACTCAAAAGCCAAGAGTCAAAATGATAAATGAACCTGCTCTTGCTAAGCTCAGAGAAAAAACACATATATGGGCAGCTCGTACTATAGGTGAAAAGAAACCTTCTTTACAGCTTAAATAGCAAGTCACCAATCTCTTTTATGAGATTTTTTTCTGAGTATCCAAATTTACCAGGAAAATATCATTCCACTAAATGTTATAATCCAAGTGGACACCCAACCTCTAATTCTTAAAGAAAAGTTAGAAATATATTTAGATCTAGTGTCAGAAACAGCCAGAGACAGTACATTGCCTTCATTTGACTCCAGCCAATCTAGACAAGGTTCTGCAAAATTATTTTTCCACAGTTTTCTCCACTGTGGAAATAATGATAATAATTTAATTATCCAAAACAGGTAATAAATACAGTTATTTACTCTGAAAAGTATAAAATTATGAGATTCCCTGGACATATTTTTCATTGTGGGTTTTTTTTTTAAATATATATTCAAAAAATGGACCATAAAGGATGAATTCCAGATTCCTCCTCGTTATTCAATTGATAACATTCTATTTGGTGTAAGATGAGGCTTTAAAAACAGAAAATTTCAATTTTTTGGTGTTTCGGCATTTTTTCCCATGCATTTCTTATAGAACTAGAACAACATTAAAACAAATGGCAATACCTTGAAAAATTAATGTTTTCCATTCACTTAATAATACATACTTTTTTGACTGGTAGATATCAAATGGCTTTATCAAGGTATGTAATATAACAAATGTGTTTTTACAAACATAAAAACTGAGGCAATAGGATATTAAAATGGTTTCCATGCAGTCTTCAGGAAAGTGTGAAGGAGCCTTTTGAGGTCTAGCTCAATGCTATTCATCACTGGTGTGCTAAATGCTGCTGATATTTTGTGCAAATCAGCTATTAAAACATACTCAGCCATGAAAATAAAACAAATCTTTTATTTTCAGCATCAGACAAAACCAAAGACATATCTATTATTTAGGAATTTAATCTGAATATTAACTCATTTTTCATTGTTAAAATAGTCTTTCAGAAGGTCATAGAATTCACCCTGATATGATCTGATTTCTAATTAAAAGACTTTCATAAAACAAAACATACTTTCCTCTGAGAAAGTAAAACCAAAACTCCAGACGGCATCTTTAAGATGTTTTACAATTCTGACCTCAACAGACAAAGAACAGAAACTCAATTAGTGGTGAAAATCTTTGATTCCATTTTGGCATTCTTGTTCTGGGAAGAAAGGAAATATACACTTCAACTCTTACATATAATCTTCCTATTCTACTTTGTGACTAGAATATCAGCTTGGATTTTGATTTTCACTGGATATGTCTAGGCTAATCTAGGCTTAAAATTAAATTCTCTGGAGAATTTTGGGTTGTAATGCAACTATCTAGTACCATGTCTGCATCTAGCAGGCTTCTCTGCTACTCATAGCTACAACCACAGGGATGTGTGAGCAACTGCCAGACACAGAAGAAAATGCCACTGGAGCCATCCCCTGGTACAGTTGAAGAAGGCCAGTAGGCTGCATAAGCAGTTATCTATACACCTCAGACCTGCTGCTGCCACCAAGAAAAAGCTAACAGAAAAATGAGATTCTTCTGTTTTAAAGTTGAGGGAGGGAAGAACCTTCATCACTTGGAAGGCCCTTCATCTAGGGCCAAGCAGATGGTGCAGCTTCTCTTCTGAATGCCAGAACATGACACACCACAGGCAAAGGAGAAGTCTCAGAAAGAAATGTGGCTTAGGCCCTTGTCCTTGGACAACAATGAAAACTGCCCACTCCATTTAAGCACTCTTAAATGTCACTATTATGTCTGGAGTTTGGATCTGTGGGCCATGAGATTTAGATCTTAGAGCTATGAGAACTACTGAGCAGGGGCCCTTGGTACTAAGGATCAGTATTTCCCACTCCTAACCTGCACAACAAATCATCTGGTCCCTAAACCAAAGGGCTGGACCCTCTGCTTGGACCTGAGAAATCTTAGCCTTTTAATAGTGACAGGACAAAAGGGAGTAATTTTAAACTGAAGGAGAGGAGGTTCAGAGGAAATATTAGGAAAAAATTCTTTACTGTGAGGATGGTGAGGAACAGGTTGCCCAGAGATGCTGTGGATGCCCCATCCCTGGAAGTGTTCAAGGCCAGGTCATATGGAGCTCTGAGCAACCTGGTCTAGTGAAAGGAGTCCATACTCATGATACTCATGATCTTTAAGGCCCCTTCCAATCCAAGCCGTTTAATGCTTCTGTGTGAAAAATTATGTCCAAATTTTTTTTTTTTTTTTTCCTGCTGCTGTTGTTTTCTTTTTTGTTTTTTTGCCTGATTGAAAAGCCTCCGTAGGTAGTGGAAATGTGACCATTCAGATCTCTAAGGATTATTTGTTCTGTTTGCTTTTTAATGATTTTCTAGAAGACCATTAAGGCTCTAAGGTGTAATTATAGACTACTTCTGTTTCTAATTGAATAAAAACAATGTTAAATCCTTCCCAAAGTAATCTTTTTTTTTTTTTTTTTCTGTATGAAACAAATGGAAAAGTCTGTTATTTAAGCCACAATTAAATATATACTTTTACCTTACATATAATTACATTCACAGCATGGAATACTACTTTTACTTATCCATAAAGTTTTAGAAAAAGTAGTGTGCTCAAGATCTGCTAAAAATACTCTAGAAGAAATAATTTTTAAACCTTCTTAAATAAACTTCAGAAGGAATGCTGGATAAACCATTTATCACCTTTGTAGTTAACTTTAAATTTGTCTGTTAAACTAATATAAAGAAAATATTCTTCATTATTTGCCATAGAGCAAAAAGGTGCACAAAACTGATTGCAACCTGCATTTTGGTTCAAGCTCATCTATTACTGAAAATTTTCTGTGTTATTTTCAGTGGAAATAAAAACAGCTACTCTGCCACAGGAATTACATTAGTATGGAAAACTGCCAGGACTGATCTAATACTGATAAAAACAAATATTTGTGTGTATTTATGGACTAAATTCACAGCATAATCTCACAGCATTTTATCCAAGATGTAGTTTTACAATTCAGAGGAGACCAAACCCAGTGACTAAATAAACATTAAATGCATTTTATTTTACAGGTCACAACTAAAGTATGTTGGCAGATACGGTCAGTGATGCACCAACCAACTTTGTCTAAGCACTCATGCATGATTTGGGAATTAAAAAAGCAGCTCACTTTTCTGTTAGAAACTTCAGGAGACCCTGTCATAGTCACTCGTTCACACATCAGTAGAAAACTGTATGTCTGGTGTATTCAGTGCTTTCCTGATTATTGTTCTTTTACAAGTGCCAATGGATTGTTGGATTCATTTAAAGTTTTAGTGAAAAAACTCATCTTTTTGGAGATTTCAGTTCATTTTCTGAATTTTCAGAAGTACAACTGGTGAGGCATAATTTGGAAAACAAAATGAATTCTCTACCAGACTGGCCTCATGCCCTACCTTCATTAGAGCACTGGGACCATTTTCTTTCCTAGAGTTGCACTTTGAGAACTGTGAGTCTCTCATTACCCCATTACCATCTGGAACACCCTGTGTGCAGCGGAGGTTGGAGGCAATGAGTTATGGTTGGAGGTGGAACACAGACCAAAACAAGGGAGATGAAATTCAGTTTTAAGCCAGCATATCCCTTTCTCTGCTGCATAATTTCATATATTATTTCTGTAATTCACATGCTGCCTCTGTGATTCAGGAGATAGAACAATGAACCATTGGTGGAAAGGATGAAGTCCTTTGGGAAAAAACTACTGAGAATGCCAAATAATTCTCAACCAATCAGCAAAAGTAGAATTCTGGCTAAAAGAAGAGCGAAAAACTGTAAGAAAGAAAAATTGTAATTGGCATGGATACAAAGAGTACTTGCATCAAATTGTGTTCCTGGAGATTAGGACTGGAAGAGATCACTGGACTGTAACTTCTGCAAGAAGAATGGCCATAGAAATACAGCCAGTTATGAAATTAAACTGACTCTTTTTCTTCACTGTGTGAAGTAAAATTAATGGTGCTTCATGTTTATTTGTTTTCAAGAAGGTTAACTCTATAGAAGTTATCTACGGTAAATATTGTGCCCACAGAGACTTGATCACTTGTTTTCAAGTGTTAAATATAGAATGGAATAAGTTAGTTAGGAATGTAATAACTGGTTTCATTTACTTATGCTCAGTTCCTTCCCCACACTGATTGACACGTGCACAGTTGCCTTTCACTGGCAATGCAGCTTTGATCACGTGGGCAAAAGTTCCCAAACACAGTGAAAGAACAGAGGGAAAGCGGGAAAACCTGGGGGTTTTTCTGTGCTCTTTACTTCTTTCAGTGACAAAATTGGGTTATCACCTTGAAACCCCTCTGCAAGAAGATACCACCAATGCCACCACAATTCTGGAAAACAGTATCAAAGAGGAGGTCACGTTAGCAGGGCATTCCATGCATTCAACCGTGGGGTTCCATGAGAAAGAATAAAGACTTATAGGCCAGACAGGAAACATTACACCAAAGACTTGGTAAATCAGACAGACATTTTTCCATTGTTTGGGACTATCAAAATATTATTCATGTCACAGCTAAAATGCAGGAGATATGGTACTGAATTTTTTGACATTTATTTTGGATCATGGTGATGAGCTTGCTGCAGCCAAGCCTCCAGCAGTTAAGACCCCAGCCAATTGTCCTCTCTTTCAGGCAGGATGGGAGAGAGAATCATAAGGGCAGAAGTGAAAAACACTTGTAGTTTGAGATAAAGACATTCTAAGAAGTAAAGAGAAAAAGAAAAACCTAACAAGTGATGCAAAGACAATAACTCTCCACCTCCCATCAGGAGAGCAGAGAGTCTCAGAGCAATATCTTCTTTGGAAAAACTCCCCCAGTTTTATTCTGAACATGACTTTGTATAACAGGGAATATCAGCAAGGTCAATTTGGATCAGCAGTTGCAGCTGTGCCCCCTCCCAGTCTCTTGTTCACCCCCAGCCTATTGGCTCATGAAAACCTTGATTGTGTGCAAGCACTATTCAGTAGTAGCTAAAACATTTCTGTGTTATCATCAACATAGTTTTGGTCACAAACATAAAACACAGCAATATTCAGGCTGCTATGAAGAAAATGAACTACATCCTAGCCACACCCAGTGCAATCACAAACTATAAGAACTCAACCCAAGTTCCTATTTTGCCACATAATTTCAAGCATCATACTTGATGAGGTGCAGCATCACACAGAGACCTTCAGATGCTGACAAGCTTTTCCAGAATTGTACTTGCTTATAACAAAATAGCTTCTTATTACTTTTAAAAACTTACTTTACTATAGAATAAGTGGGATTCAAGTACTTGCTTCTTGTTCAGAGAAAGAGTTGAAGGCTGATAAATTAATTCAATATATAAAGATGTTCATGAACACCTCATCTGTATGTTTGTTGAACAAATGAAAACTGGAAAATCATTAAATAACTTCACATGCAGCTATGCATGGCTGAAGCAGTTACACAAAACTTCCCAGCTAATAGATTTTTTCTGATAAGCAAATTAACTTCTCATGCTTAATAAATCCTCCTTTATGATGGTCTTCCATTAAAAGCAGGTGAAACAGAAATTACTTTCTTTTAGGTATGCACTCTTTCTTATTTGACATCACTTGCATGTCTGTCTATGTATATGACCCCTACCACGAAGCACAGAAATGTCTATTGTTACCAGATGTTGTTCTCAATATAGGTAGTGTTAGAGCACTTCTTATTCATGACGGAAGTGGAGAAGTGAGGCACAAGTTGAAGAAGCAGTTAGAATCACAAAAAGATCTGTTTCTTTCCTTCACTAATAAGTTCCTTTCACTGTTCTTACAGTGACCTGTCAGCAGACAAGCCCAGCGGAGTAAGAGAACTGGCTGACAGAATTATTTCTAAGAAACCTCTATGACATCTAGGACTGTCAAAACCTGAAAGCTCTTTTCTGTCTAGAGTTATGCCAATGTCAGGGCTTTTGCTGGGAAAGACATTTAGAGAGCACACCAGGCATCTAAAATTGTGGTCTGCTGAGTAAGCATAAAATGTAACCCATCAAACATCCTTTTCAGATGTACCTAAAGTGACTAAGAATTTCATTTAGGATACCAAGTTTCCTCACCATCCATGCCTGCACTGGGACCATTTTCCTGAAGATTGTAAGAACTCCAAAGATGGGAACTCAGGGGTAATGAGAAGGAGAGTATCACCAAATATTCTTCCAGAGTAAAATTTCCCAAAATCTTGTTGCTATTAGAAAACTACTGTCACAGCAGAAGAACCAATCACCTGAGAGGGACGGGGTGACAGAAAACATACCTCTGAGAAATTATGAAATATTTGTAATGTTCATGTTCACATTAGTTTCCAAACCTCTGCCACTAGAGCAGAGTACCTTAAGAATTACTTTAACTGCCCTAGAATCTATACCTGAATGAGGCCATGACCAAGTAGAAATTATGTTCCTCCTTGAGAATGAACGGCTCTAGTATTTGTCCTATCCCAGCTGCCAAACTTGGCAGTTGTGCTGAACTACAAGTTCCTATTCAGATCCTATCATCTCTGTTCCTCCACACACCTTCCCTCAAAGTTGTTTCCTGAACTAGTCCAGGATCCTTCTGTGGGATCTCTTGCAAGAGTATCCAGGGAACAGGAGGAAAGTACTGGTGAGCTTCTTTCTTAATTGCTTTACCTGAGTAGATGTAGCACAGGTTTTGTGCAGGATGTCAAGACTGGTTGCAAGTGGGAAAAAAGAGATAGAGCCCATTCCTGGGATCAAGCTCATCTTGAAGCTGCATCCTCACAACTTCATCCTTTGCTGACACTATCCTTGGTTTACATAGGCCAAGAAAAAAGTTTAGAGCAAGACCTTGGCTTATTAGCAGAACATGAGCAAAGGGAGAGCTGTGATCCCAAGAACCCACCCCACCCTCCCACCAAAACCCCCCACTGCTTCTGGAGCAACCATCCTGGTTGCTAAAGAGCACACAGACAAATTTTAAGAGGTCATATTCTGGGGGAGGAAGGCATGGCTGGGCCTGTGTGCCTGGAAGCTGCTGTGTTCTTAGGAGATGCCAGGGACTGCTGGTGACACAGGGGTCACAAGTGATTATAGGTCTGAAGGGTGTGAACTCACTCTCTCATTTCTCTCCGGCCTTTCCTTTTTGTGGCCAGGCAGCCCCTCTCAGCACGCAGACCTCTTCCTGGTTTGGTGGAGGCTGGCATCCACAGCACTGAGATATGCAGGCAGGAATCTGGAACAGAAATGCAGGAGAAAACAAACATAGTGGGAAACCACTTCAGGCTGAATCACGAACTTGAGTGGAACAGCTGAGGGAGGAGAAGAAATTGTTTGATAATGGCCACCCCTGGGAGTGAAAGCCATGGGAAGGTGAAGGCTCTGTGAGAAAGACAGTGGGATTTCTTTCTCATTTATTACTGTTGAATTGTTTTATTTCTGGGGCAGAATGACCTCTGCTGTTCTACAGACTGCACTCAGGCAGAAGAAGCGAACCTAGGCTCCCATGAGAATTTCCTAAATAAACACCATAATTGCTTGGGANAGAGAGAGAGAGAAAGTGTGGGAGATTAAATTGCTAAGAGGCAGATGAAATCCAGTGTAGGTAAAGGAAAAATATTACATGCAGTAAGAAACAATTCTACTTTTACATTAATTAAATAGTGGTCAGGGAGATTTTTAAGTTGTTACAGAGAAATTTTTGAAAAAACAGCAACTCAGTGCTCAGGATGAGGCCTGACATCGATGTTCCTGTGATGTGTACATTCTGTCCTGTGCCCATAAACTCTGCATTTGATGGCTACATTTGTCTCACTATTAATTCTTGGTAATGGAATTTATAACGAGATATCACTAGTCCAAGCCCCAAAGATCAGGATAATTCTGATTTAAATGGAAATTATCATTACACATCTACTAAACATATTGCTATTCAGCAGTCTTCAGAAGCCTCCATTTAAAATGAAAAGCTCAGGTGGAGTGTCTATGTCAATGTCACCTTCAATAGAATAAATAAAGAAGCAGAGTGTGAGGCAGTTAAAATATTTCATTCATGCTTTTATTGTGATTTACTGGGAAGTGTCTAAAGTTTTTGATAAGCATAGTAATTCAGTTCTGATGCTCTTAAAATTACATTAAATTCCCAAAGCAGAAAACACAGTATATTAATACATTTTGTTTTAAACACTTCAATTCTTTTCTTAGTTGTGTAATTTGAGACCTTGTAGCTAATCTTAAGTGTTTATGTAAGTAGGTTAAAAAAAAAAAAAAAACCTTCTCAAAATTATAAATTACTATTGGTTTTAATCTTTTAAAGAGGCATTTTAATAAAATAGATTAAAGTCTAGTCTTTGCTGACTAAATCTGCTAGCATCTGGCTAGTCTTCTTATTTTTCACCTTCTCCAATACCCTGCTTGTTGTTAATAGCTCATATGTTGGCCTTCTGCAAAATTTTGGTTGAATGCAGCCCTAACACTTTTTTAGTGCAATTACTTTTTTAGTTATCTATTAATTTTCATGCCCACAAACTCTTCAAAACTTTGTCCTTCAAAAGCCCAGCACTGCCAGGAAATTTTAAAAACCAGTATTTTCCTGAATTTCAGATATAAATATATATATTTATTGCCATGTTTTACTTTAATGTGCCAGTTTTGAGGCAATAGACAGCAAGCACTCTGAATTAAGTATTTAAGACATGGATTATTCACATCTATCTATTGCTTGTGCACAGACGTTTGAAGTAGAAAAATTTGAGTTTAGGAACAAGAAAAAAGTAAGACATAATTTTCTAATGCCCATAAAGGAAGCCAGTGGCAGAGGTTGTCCAGCAGGTATTCTCCTAAATACCTACTTACTCAATCTTCCACAGCTGCTATACGGTTTTATTTCTCACGTCTTCCCCAAAGCAGACAAATTTGGAAAATAGCTCAGTTGCACATGCAAAATATTGGTTTTCAACAGTACTCAATTCTCCTTTCTTAGCCTTTTTTTCATATATATGTAACAGAATTATCTAAAGATATCCGGAAATGTAAAGAATTATTGGTTTCAAATTTTTTTCTTTTCAAGTTATCTTTGATGTCTGTGACCAGAACTCCAGTGCTGCTGCAGCCACGGCTTGAAGTACTTTCCCCAAGACTTGTGCTATTTCAAACACTGCCTTAATATTAAAATAAATTAAAATCAGGAGGTATCTAATTGTCCTGGTTTTGATTTTATTAATAAAATGTGAAAGGCTAAAATGGAGCAGACCATTCCTTATAGCCATAGAAGTACCAAAGCTTCAAAGACTGCTTGGAAATGAAAGGCTAAAAAAGAAATGTTACAATAAAGCACAATATTTAAAATAATTTCAGGACATCAGTTTCCACTGAACTTAAAGGGAGTTTGGTGATGACTTAGCTCCTCATAAAATCTGGACCAGTCTGAATAAAAGCATATGAGGATTCTGCAGCAAGGCAAATAACAAGTATGTGTTTTGTTGCAATATGCATTTTGTAAAGGGATGATGCTTGGACAACAGCAGTTGTACCAATTTTTAATGCAGTCACCAAGTCCAAAATATTTAAATTCACTGAAGACAATCTGAATATTTATTTACCTTAAATTATGTTCCTTTCTCAAATTTATTTATCTCAAATTATTTCTTGCCCCAAATTTTGTAGGGGCAAGAATCAGTCATTTCAGTACTCTCTGTAACACCAGTGTCCATCCATGGCCATTTTCATGCCTAGACTGTCTCTGTTACTGCTCAGGGAAGCATCTGGTTTGCTGAGGCAAGACTTCTTGAAAGGGAAATCTATTGTCGCACATAAAAGGATCTTGTTCATTAAAAACAAGAAACATTAGTTTCTTCTTTACAGGAATTAAAAGGAAAACAAGAACACTGCCTATCCTTTCTCTGGCCTAGTTGTCAGATGGTCTCCAATACTTGATTGAATGCAACTTAATCCTGTTCACAAGAAACAAATTTAAAACTATGGAGAAGAACAAAAGTGTCCAGTTGTCACTACAGATGTAGTTTGTATTTGAGTTGGTTCTGATGGCCTTTCTCTCTTTGAAAAAATTAGTCATAGAATAGGCATTCAGCTCTGCAACATGCTGATGATATTAGGAATGTGAGGGAGATTTTGATGGGCAAAATCTGAAGGTTTGGCTCTGTAGTGTGATAGTAGGGCTTTTATACATTAGCTGTGCTCTTAGGTTGGAACTCTAAATTCAATGAAATGGATGAAGATTATTGAGATAATGCTAACTGGGATGCTAGAGCCAACTAATACTTAATAGTACCCATGTCCCCAAGTGTAGTGTGTTCTAAGGTACCAGATACAATATTAGTAAAAAGAAACATTTTTTTCCCCGTCAGCTGTGGAAAATCTTACACAGAGTAGCTTTTTAAGAATGAGAAAATAAATATTTACAGGAAAAAATGTTCTGCCTAGGTGCTGTAGTCACTGACAGTGTGCTTGACTCATCATAAACAGCAAAGCCGCCTTTATAACATATGCAGCCATTTATTAGAAAGGGATGATTAAGGGGCTGAGGTAGTACTGAGATAGAGCAAGGTTCAGGTATTGTGTAAATGACATGGTAATTTCTTAATGGACAATCTTGAGTCAACAAATCCCTTTTACAGGGACTTTTAAGTCCCTGTAGACAAATGCTATCTACAGCACTATTCTTATTTATTGATTGATTATTTACTTTGATGTTCAAATGGATTTTTTAAAGCACATAATTTCATAATAGCAGGAAAACTTGTTGTTTCTGCTAGTATCAATTTTTAACTATTTACATGGCTTTTTGTTGGGGTCTGAGAATCCCTGTCTGCCTTTACAGTCAAATACTCAACATCATCTCTGAAAAGCCAGTGTGTTGGCAGCATCAATCCTTTTCTACATGCAAAATCTATCATCTCATAATCAAGTTTGAGGTTTAGAAAGAGCAGCGACTGCTGGAGCACAACTAAGTCTTTCCTATTAAGCAAAGACCCTGACAAAGCTTAGTGGGAGAAATGGTAATGTGAGTCCTTAAAGAGGAAAGTTTAGTGCAATGCTGCTTTTATTAGGTAATGTCAGGAACTCTAGAGAATCATTTTAAATACTTGCTATTCTCTACAAGAGCACTTAGCAAAAATCTGTAGAAAGAAGGCAGATCTGTATATCATGTATGATCTTTTACTGGTGTATCAATAGAAATTGATTTCGTTGTTTACATTACACATTGTAATTATAATTCTCTATTAAACTAGCCACTCTTTCTGTCACATCACTTTGTGAACTGCACCAGCATCATTTATTGTTTCCAGCTGGGATACATGCAGTTATTCTAAAAAAAATTTAAATATTTCAAAGCTATTTAACTTGTTTAGTTCTGTTCTTTCCACTTGTGCAACTGCTAAATCACAGAGAGGGAAGGAATTCATTTCATCTAAGCTATAAGAAGAAATTTTATGCATGAAGGTGGTTTTCTTCAGTAACACAAGGCACTCAGGATTTACAAGAATTGCTTTTTGAGAGATACAGGCAGACAGCATTGAAAACCAAATTCAGTCTATATATGATGAAATCAACAGGAATTTCTCCCACAGTGCACTAATGTTCTGTTTCATTGGCACTTGGGGGAGGTATCTTTTTGACAGAGCAAGACTTCACTTTCTAGGGGTAGATAGAAAGACAAATGCTGAAACTGTTCACAGGAGTTCCAATTCATGGAAGTTAAAGTAAATTAAAGTGTTGATGGGTTTCATTGCCTATGTGAGCTTCAGCTGAACATCTAAGGCCTTAAATGGAATGCAGGATTACAAGTAATTTAAAATTCTGCTGCATACTGGAAATATCTCCTGTCTTCTCACCATAAGCACACAGGGAAAATAAAAGACAGATATGGAAGATTTTGCACTTCTCCTTACTGTGGATACACACCAAAGACCTTACAGGTGAAAGACTCCATATTCTACCATCAGTCCTCTGGAGTCATCTGTGAAATAAAACCACAGGATAACCAATTTAAAACCACAGATTTACCTGACAAAAGGTCAGGAAAATATGTATAAGCACCATACTGACTTTAGCATATTGGCAGCTGTTTGTTGTAAACAAGAGTGTTTGGGGTGGTCCTGAGGGACACCTGGCTTAAGTTTTTGTGTTGTATTTAATTCAACAGCATGCTTCCCTGTATATGATGTATTTTCACTTGCAGGAGACATTTAGAATATTTGCTAAACATCACAAAGTCTGCATGGATTTAATACACTGAAAAGTGAATAGTTTGGAATTTGGTAAAAATATTGGATTTCCTTGATATTGCTAACAAATTTTTAATAACTTAATGACGTTTAAACATTTACAGGAACACCATGTATGAGCCTAATTGATAAGACTATCTCATTCAGTTAAAGAAGTTAATTGAGCTCCTTTTGTAAAGCCATGTAGGTCAGGCCAAATACTAATAAAAGTTGACTATCATTCCCGGTTATTATTGATTGTTTCAAACAGTGCTTGAGTTAGACAATTTTTCATAGAAAGCATTGGTTTTTTCCTGTTCATTATTATGTTCCATTAATTTTATGTCCATTTGCCTGCATAGATAGCTCTTGTCTACCTCTTACTCTTGGTACAATACCTCAGAAGACCACAAAATGACACATGGCAGTTGCCACTACAGAAACCTACTCAAGTTCTCTACCTGAAAAGCAATTAGGTTTAAATTTTTTGTTCTTCTTTTGACTTCAAGAACAATGTGCTCCATTTATCTGAGGGGAGATAGAGAATCCCCACCCAACAGCTATATGTGCTCACAGCTCACTGTTCTGTACAGAGGTGGAGTAAATTCCTCTGCCTCAGGCACACATCTCTCATACTTAATCCACTCTCTTGTCTGGGCAAAGATGTACCTCGACTTTCCTCTGTCCTTCCATAACTGCCTGTGACAGGCAGGATAAAAGAGATTTATGAGCAGATGGCTTGCAAGAGCTGCGCCACCTGATGCCCAACCCCATCCAGCCATCTCTTCCTCCAAGTGAAGAGCCAAAGGAGGGGCTGAAGGAAGCCATTGGAGAAGCCCATGTTGCACAGACAGACACAACCATATTTCCCTATTGTTTAACCTGCAAATTCTTTCAGATTCTGAGCCAGGGTGCTGTCCAACCCCATAGCATGATGAGACTTGGGTATGTACCATCCTCCCTGCTGACATAAGAGGAGGTTCAAATGTGGAGTCTGTGGTTTGCAGTGGGACAGGACTCCTACTGGTGCACTGTTGGGAGCACCAAACCTTAGAGCAAGCAGCCTGTAGACAAGTAAGAGCTTGAAGTCTGCAGTATGCCAAGGCCCTTTCGTGGGAAGCTGAGCTCATTGACTTATTTAAATAGCTAAAACTCATTTCTCCCTTCTTTCCTCAGAAATAATTCGACATCTTGTTTTGTTGGAATAGGCCAATGACACTTTGCTACCTCCAGGGGTGCTATGTGGGTGCACTTATGTTTGTAATTGAGGTGGGCAAAATTTTTAATGAATTGTAAATTTGACAAAAAATTCTTGGAAACCAAAACCATGTAAAAAAAAAATTATTGAAATGAAAATCAATATATCTACCTAGGAATATTCAGAAGTGCCAAGAATTTTGCTATGACATTTTTGATTAAAATATTTGTCTTTTGTGTCAGACAACATTTTAATTAAAGAAAATACAAAAAATAGAGAATATAAATAATTTTGAAATACGCAACAGAACAAAAATTATGGTCTGGATAACTCTCATGTTTTGAATTCCTAAAATCCTAATACAGAAGGAGTTTCTATTCTCTCCCCAAAAAGAGCTGCTTTCATCATAAGTTTTCTTCCCTTATATTTTGGCAGATAGGTGAGCCACCAGACTAAAATAACCCATTATTTACTAACCTATGTATATAAGGCACTTTGAAACAACCAGGATGTTTAACTGCCAAATTTTACTTATATGTTCTTAATCACTTTGTTCGTTTCCTTTACAGCTGAAATTATCAAACATGAATTGCTATTATTCTCTATGGAAACAGTTTTCTTTCCTAATAGCTTTTATTAGGCACTCAAATATGGGGGATAAAATCTACTAAATAATAGTAATGAAATACCAAACTATTTGGTATTGATTTCAGTGTGAGCACAAATATTCTTTTACACCTATAAAACAGGAAAAGCATGAAGAAAGATGCTGCAAAAAGAGAAGACCTTAGAGTACAAATGTTACATCATTACTATGTCAGAGGCCTCTCCACATAGCTTTATGGCTCACTCAATAACTCTATTGTTTACAATTAAGAATCAGCTGTGAACAGAAATGTCCAATTCAATGATCATAAATGGTTAAAGAGAAGTGAGGTTTATTTTACAAATATAGTTCATAGTGCTTAATCCTAACAGTGATCCGAAGAAGGGAAGGAATGAAAAAGTCAGGAAAATTCTTGGTGGCTCACCTCTGAAGTGGAAAAATGCATTGAATGTAAGTTGAAGATAGAGCAGGTAGGTGACCACTGGAGCAGAAAGAGAGCAGCTGGAGTACTGGGTGGAGGGACTGCCCATCTGGTCTGCTTTGTGTCAGAAGGATGCATTTTCAAACCAGAGGGACACTTTTAAGACTGTCAAGAGGCAGTGTGTATGTACTTTGGATTGGGGAATTTTATCTTCTAGTTGGATCAACCACTGGCATGTGCATATAGCTGGAAACTTGTGATATATTTGTATCTGCTTAGATGTATTTACATCATTCAGATACAAAATATGTCAAACTACCTATATCTTAGTACCATTCAGTTTATCTAGACATGTCATGAATTCTCTCTCATGTGGTATAATTCAGTCGAAAAATCACAGCTGAGTTTGTTTTTCTTACAGAAAGTATGCTCCCCAAGCCTCATTCCTCAAAAGCTTCACTTCTGCTATCTTGCTCACTCTTCTCTTGGTGGAAGCAATCACCTTCAGCAGAATGAAGATCCCTTCATCAATGATACCATTTTTTTGATGCTTTAGACAGTTCCTCTGAAGCAGAAAGCAAAGGGTTGAAACTTGCTTCACTCTGGAGTGACGTGACCCAAGTATTCACACCTCCTGTGTGCAATTACCATTGGAGTCTTGCATGAAAAATTCTTTTTTTTCTGAACTGTTTTTAAAACATCTCCTAGAAAGAAGTCCTGACAGTTTTTGGATGTTTGTTGGTTTGGGTTNAAGTGCTTCTAAGTCTTTGTGGGATCTGACTTGAAGATTAAAAATAGTATCCGATGTCTTTTAAAAATGCCCTTTACCTGAGACACAATGAGAAATATTGTCTACGGTTCTTTGATTTGGTTTACACCAGAAGTCGCCACAATCAGTGATGTATTGGTATTCAGATCTAAGAATGGAATGATACAGACTAGAAGTATTCAAATTTTAAAATTTTAATACTTTCCTTATATATTCCTATAAGCAATAAAATAATTTTGAGAAATATCATCTAGTGTGATTCTGGCACACTTGGTCAGATCAAGACTTTGTGCTACAAATATTTTCCCTTTTCTAAAGCAAAACCAAACAAAAAAATCCCCTCTTTATATGAAGGACGAATGAGCTCCCTCAATACACAGAAAATGTTACCCTGGCTGTGATCCAAGGGTTGTGATGTGGAAGGAATAAGTTGCTTAATTTCTGTATTTGAAGCCTTTGTTAAAAAACGTTTTAATCTTTTCTTGACTCCACTATAGTTTAAAGTCTGGTTTAGCATTCCAGCCAGGCCACAACAAAAAGCATCATTGTTTGACATGCTTTTCCTACAGAGCCTGTCAGATGTGCTGCATTATCTAAACAATGTTGGCAGCAAGTACACAAGTAGCAAGTGTGAATCAAATCAAAGATGTCCTCAAATCCAGACTCCAAGCCTGAATGTTCCCAGACTCCAAGGGTATGGCAGGAGTGTCTGATTATCAATAAACATAACCAAAAATAAACTAATCAATTAGAATTCAAATTCAAGACTTGATGGTTTCCTACTAGGGAGTAATAACCCTCATTCTGTGTTTTCACACTAGAACCACTAAATTAGGAACTATTCAACTTTGTTCTGTACCTCAAACACAAAAAGAGGGATTGTTCATAGGAGAGTATTATCTGACCCTTGCTGAGACACAGGAGTAATTCCCAATGCACAGAACAAGCAGTGAGGCTACGGCTGTGTCTGCTGATCCTCTTGCACAGCCTTCAGTCTCACCTTCCAATCTGCTCTGTCCTGCTTGGCATTCTCACAGTGCAGTGACCACCTTGCTAAAATCTGCCTGTTTAGCTCTTTGGGTGAGGTTTTCCTCACCTATTTCCATCTAAATGAATTAAGCCAGCAAAAATGTCTTATTTAAACTTTGAAACTGGTCTGACTCACAATGACTAATGTGTGTTTGGGACTGATTGTAGGAACAGTTCAGCCTGAAGGTCTGAGGAAAGCAACACAGAGAAGCCAGCTACATTAGGTCTGTGATGCTATGAACAAAGGCATCTTCCAAGTAAAGGAAAGTACTCGTGAAAGGACTCAGAATGTCAGTAACTCATTTTATTGCTGCATCAGTCTTACTTAGAGTGTACGGTACTTTGAAAGAGATTTTTTATTTTTCACAAGTATGATTTTGAAAGTATAGCTTGGTACAAGATACAGTGCTCCTAAAATAAGTTTTAAAGAACATTTGTTTCAGGGAAAGTTTTACTAAAAACCAAAATCAAGTGGTGAAAACAAGATTAAACATATTCAGTGCAATCAACTAATACTAGTAAATATGAATTGTGGTTCCATATGTTTGACATGCAATAACAATTAGTTTGAGGTTCTGTGAGAATATTAGAACTCTTTCTGTGGGAGTTGCCACCATATAATACAGAGATTAAGGGACCAGGATGTGGTAGATGTTAAGTGAAGATTCCGGTCTTTGCAATATGGCAAAATTAGGTTCAGCTGTGTGGCCTTGCAGGGGAAAGAACCTGCACTTGATTTCAGCACACCAGCACAGGCAAAGCTGTGCCTCAACAGCCTCTGTGGAAGAAGGGGATCTTCCCTTTACCACCTCATTACTCCATGTTGTCAGATATTTTACTTTCTGCGCTCACAAAAGGAAACCCTAATTAATTGACTGCTAAACAGCATTTTGCTACTGTGACTGAATCTAGGCACAAGTATAAAAAGGTTTCATTTTTTACTGCCTTTTAGTATTATTCCTCCAAAGGCACCTCTCAGTTTTAGATTTTTATTTTCTTTTAAACAAATAAATACTTTTAATATTGGGAATTTTAAAACACACTTTTTTACCAGGATTTAACACACAACACTGTTTAAACTCTAAATTTAGCAGGATTCTATAACTTGATAGATATTCACTAAAAATCAAGAACATACCAAATTAGTTTATTTTTCTGTCAGCGTGCAGTCTTGTAAAGAGCTAAAAATAAAATATAAAATACTTAATTTCTAAGCAATTTCATCAAAGGTTATACCTATACATCTATTTTTGTCATGTAAATTTAAAACAGCACACAAAATTTATATTACTTCACAGAAGTTCGATCAAATGAGGAAAAAATGTTGTGTTGCTCTTGTATGAAATTTGATTTTGTGGCTAACAATAACAACAACAAAAAAAGGCAATTAAAGGAATAGCAATATTAAGGATATTTTTGGGATTTTTTTGAGGAATCGAAGGCCTTAATTTCAAAATGTTGTCCGTTTCTTTGGGAAATAAAGTTGTCTCAGCTAGAAAGAAAACATTAGCAGTGAGAATAAGTTTTCTCATTTAACATGGATTTTCTAACTCTTATTTATCTTCTCCTTAAATTTTAATTATATTTTTGTAACAATTAAATGTAGCAATAGAGAAATCAAAAGATCATAAGGAAAATGGAGAAAGATACAAGAGAATCTCCAATAAGATATAATGAAAAAAGATGACAATGTGCCAAAAGCTGTGTATCATTTCATCCACTTTATGAGCCAGACAGCAAGGTTTGTCTTTGGAAGAATTACTGGTTCTAAATTAAAACACAGTGATAAAACTAGATTCATTTAAGGCTGAACTTCCTTATTTATTTTAATACTGTAATTATTAGTTTCAATGTTATAAAATATTTTAATTCTGGATTTCAGGGACTCTGCATTTGAAATTACTTTTAAATGCCAAATTTTATAGGAAGGAAATATTCCCTGTAATAGAAAAGTTAACATGAATGAAACAGGACAAGAGGAAACTCAAATGAAAAACAAATTACCCGAAGAATAGAAATGAGACTTGTTAATATTGTCAACTTGAATAGTTTTCCTTTGCCTGAGGAAAAAATATGGTTGACCATTGAATATAGAAGATTAAAATAATTTTATACCCAAGTTCTTATCCTACCTTCATGTCAACTCATAAAGAGAATAAAGGCTTGTAACTTTGCTTTTCCCTAACTTTGAAAATTTAAGAAGGCAGCATTTCCAAGAATTTTCATAAAAATAGAAATGTGATTTTTCTTGTCTTCAAATGTGCTTTCCCTCTCTGTTTTTTTTTTGCTAGAACTTTCCTTAACCTGGCATCATACAAGAAAACCAAAACTAGCCAGAACCTTTACAGTCAAGGACTAAGCAAATGGGCTTCACATGATGGATCTGGAAGAATATGTCACAGAATCATAGGATATGCTGATTTGGAAGGAACTCATAAGGATCATCAAGTCCAACTCCTGCTCCTGCATAGGACCATCCTCAAGAGTCACACCCTGTGCCTGAGAGCGTTGTCCAAATGCCTCCTGAGCTCAGGCTGGTGCTGTGACCACTGCCCTGGGGAGCCTGTTCAGTTCCCAGCCACCCTCTGGAGGAAGAACATTTTTCTGATATCCAGCCTAAACCTCCTCTGACAGAGCTTCAGGCCATTCCCTTGGGTCCTGTCACTGCTCACCACAGAGCAGGGATCAGTGTCTGCCCTTCCTCTTCCCCTCACTAGGAAGTTGTAACTGCAATGAGGTCTCTCTTCAGCCTCCTCTTCTCCAGGCTGAACAGATAAGGGATGATCTCAGCTGCTCCTCATACAGCTTCTCCTCAAGGACCTTCCACACTTTTTCTGCTCTCCTTTGGCCACTCTCATAGCTCAATGTCTTTCTTATATTGCCCTGACTAAAACTGTACACAGGACTCAAGGCACTGTTATCCTGGATCCAGGGCTACTCCTCTAGGTCTAGAAACATTTTCCTACCATGAGCTGTATGTCATCCAAGGAAAGGCACACACAGTATGCAAGGACTGCAAATGCCAGTATCACATCTGTGGTACTTCATTCTCAGAGTTATGAAATTTTCATTTCAGGCTTCCTTTACTCATCAGAAAAGGACTAAATAGAGGAAAAATATAGCATGATCAGTACTTTAGGCATACATTGCTAACTGTGCCATCTGCAGACACCAGTCATGAACAGAAAGTTGTCAGTACTCCTCCAACCCTTCTGATTCTGGAAGAAAAACAGTCAAATCTTGAACCACACAAACTCCTCTTCCCCCACATCAGTACACCTGTATGGAGCATGCATGTACCTAACACTGAATTTCTCTCTCTCTCTGTCAGCCTGGGCAGATGAGGAGAACAGCCTGCAAAGTCTTCTTTATTCCTAGGCAAAAGTCAGCAGGGGAACTGATGAATGAGTACCCGGATTATTCATGTCCAGCAACAGAAGAATCTCCTGTTAATTACTTGAGGCTGCTATGTGTGATTGCCAATCAATATTCCAGCTTCAAATGATATTAGTTAATGGTGACCAAAAGTTACTACATTTTTACATGACTATAAAATACAGATAATACATCTGCCCTCTTAGATGGCATCGCTAACAATTGTCATTGAGCTGTAATCCTTTATGGAAAAGTCTGTTCTGAATTTAATGAAACCTGTGTAAATTTTTAAACTCTAATTATTTAAATCTTGCTTCCATGGCAGATTAATGAGGAGAATTTAATATATTTTCTCACTGATCCCTTTTAATTTATTCCTACAATATTTATTCTTATTCTGTTTTAAGGCTTGCCAGAAATTATATTGGACTAACTCAACAGATATGGAAGAAATCGAGTAACTGCCTCAATTCTTTTCATGTGTTAAATTGCCTTATCACTGGTAGTGACCAGATGATGCTTTGTTTCTCAGGTACTGGCAAACTGGCAACATCTACATGTCTTTAAAAAGTCAGTATTTTTTTAAAAGTCACAATCCATTTACCCAGTATAATCTTGCTGGCAGAAAGTGGCACAGGCCTCCACAGCCTCAGAGGAATTTTCAGACTAGAGCCTCAATCTCTGTCAGGGAAGAAACTTTCTTCTTCACTGAAATCAATTTTTTTCCTGCAGTTTGAAGGAGGCTAAAATTTCTAGAATAGGTCATTAGAAGCCATAAGCAAGGCTGCAATTTTAAGAGTGAAAAATGCAGCTAGAAATGTCACAAAAGAAACTCCTAGGCAGTAATGGCTTGGAAAAAAATTATTTTAGTCATAAGAGAGTTAAATAACTCATTTTAAAGTTAATCTTCTGTGATTTTAGTGGGAATTAACATATTTCAGGCTTTCCATGAGTACCTAGCACAGTAGAGAGGAGGCATTTAGAGTCTCCCTCCACAGGGAAATGTTATAGAAAGGATGGCCAAAAGCCATACTTATATTTTGATGTGTATCAAGAGGACAGCCTTTCCAGAAGTGAAGAACTCACCCACCCATTGTGGGAGCTCATTGAAGACAATATGTATTTTTGGAAACTTTTACTGCAGTTCTGGTCTAGCACCAAAGAGGCAGAGACAGATTAATCTGATTTATCTCAGATAACATCATATTATCTACATGTATATGTATCTTTCAGTATTTTTGCTTGTGAGGCTGTCTATCTGACTGTATCCATAATTTTTGAACCTGTTGGCCAAACTCAGTCAATGAGAAAAGGTGTCAGAGATAAAATTCCACAAGTTTAGTAAAAAGGCATTGCTGCCCAGAAGAAAAAGCACTTCTTAGCATGCTCCGTTTAGGAATAGGCTTCAGTTGAGCTCACACCATGGGAGATGGATGGCCTAAATACCTGCAATGCAAGAAAAACTTTTAAATGGGGCTTACACTTTACTAGACACCAGAGAATCCAACTGTGAGGCACAGATCCATAGGAAACCAGGCTTCATTTATTCTGCTCATTGCACAGGGAGCTCCTTGTTTGTACTGAAAGCAAGGATGACTTTCAGTGTAGTTTCACTTTTGGCCAATATTATTTATTTATACCACACAGCAAATGTGAGTGGCATTTTGCCTTTTCTCCAATGTTTCTGTCTTGAGGAACTTGGCCTAGAGGCCAAAATCTTGTCCTCAAATTCACTTGCTCTAGCAATGGTTCACTGTTAACTTGATACAGGAGACAGGTCTTTCTACTGAAGTCAGTCAGAATATGTGCCTTTCCCTGCCACAGCGTGATGAGAATTCACGATGAGGATGCATGGGAAGAGATTTCTGATCCTCCAGGTCCTGAACTTTGCACAGGGGACTCTAAAATAAGTCAGAGATGTAATTATTTTGAAATTGTTTATTTTGAAAACATAAACAATTTTTCTTTAGAGATATTTGGTTTTCTTGTAGCACAAAGACAATTTTAAATACATATTTGCAGAGTTTTAGACATTTTACAGATGGAAAAAAAGCCTCCCAGAAGAAAGCAACACATCCACTCCTATATTTACGGACTCAAAATACCAAAGGAAATGTGACACAGCTCCACAGGTGGACCTTGAGTGCTTCCTCTCTGTGCAGGGGTCAATCCTGCCAGGTGCTCATGCCCCTGATTCACCCAAGCTGAAGACACTCATCATCTTGTTTGATGCTCAGCACCTTCACCAGCACAGGCTTTCTGCACAGTTTTTGTCTAAGGTAAACAGACTTATTGACCAGGAATTATATATTTTCTCACTTAAGTAAAAAAAGTCTTGGTCATTTTGCAGAAGATTTAAAACTAGAACAGATGATGCAACAGCACTCTTGTGTTGTAATAAAAATGAGGGATATTATTATAAATACAACAGCATATTAATGACTGCTTTTATGGTGTTCATTTCAATTGCTCCATCTTTAAAAATGTATTTCCACTGTTAATTTGATACAGGAAATAAATTTTCCAGGTTTCTCACACTTCTACCTTCACATTTTTCTGTCACTTAAAATCATTTCAGGGCTCTTTTGTATGGAAAAGAGAATATGCAATATTGATAAGTATGCCAGCCATAATGTTTAAGTACTAGGAGCCCTTGCATGGAGTTGAATATTTAAATATATTTTAAATATGCTGCTAGTAGGCTCAAATTAAGACATGTGAGAATCATAGTGTAGGTAGATCAGCATTTACCTAATACGTCTTAAATTTGATTTAAACCAAGTTGAGCTTTTCTCAGTGTTTACTTATTAACTTAGCTAACACAAAAGGCAAACTCCACTCCATACTTAGATATACCACATATAAATAGTATGACCAAGATAGAGGAAAAGGGTGTGCTCTGACCATATACCAGGTAAAAAAAAGAGAGAGAATCATAGTGAAGATGAAGTTTTCACATCTTTAAACAAACTGAGAAGGATATTGAGTACATGTTTAGTAATTACCTTGTTTTATCATAATTTACCTAAATTACACGTTCAGTCTTCACTGCACGTTCATGGCTATAATCTTGGTCAATGTAGGACAAAAATGTAGTTTTTATGCCTACTGGAGACAAGGACTCAGAACAGGTTGTTTAAGTAACACAGCTGTGTCACTGTATACAAAAGACCAAAATTTTTCTATGTGTTGTCATCTTAGCATCAAAAGCCAACTTTTGCTAATCACACAGGTGTTTAAGAAATTCTTAATAAATAAGGCACCTATACTTATTGACTGATCTTTCCGTTTTAGAAAATTATTCTGTTTCACTAAGGAGAGGTTATATTATGTGTGAAGATGAAATATATGTGTACAGATATATATGTTTATGGCCATAATTAACTGTAAGAAAAGGTGAAGAGAGAAGAAAAAGTAATACCCTCCAGTTCAGGAATTTTTTCTTCTGAGGCAAGCACCATGGAAAGCTCTGAATTACACTGGCTCTTCTCACCTCTCCCCTTTTTTTCAGTGTAGGAAAAGGCAAGGCTGGTATTAATTCTTTTGTACTTATGGTTAATATTTTAACAAAGCAGATTTCTATTAAGGTTCATCTCCCAGCTGCCTTTAACTGTAGACTTCACTTGACTATCTAGACTCCTTCTAAGATGAGATACTTCCTTCATAAAGCGCTTCCCAATTTTACAGGCTCTTTGGAAATCCTCAGCTTTCTTCAGTGGCTACAGAGGAAGTCTGAGTAACAGATTTTTACTAAAACTTAAAAAATCAAAATTAAGTTACATGAATTACTGCCCCAGAACCTGAGAAGCAGAGGTCAAAGTCCACTGACAAAAATATAGAGGTGTTTTCGGGGAAGTGCAATGAGTGTTTTTCAGTAAGAGGAGATCTAGCATCTTCTTTTCACTCACTGAACATGTAAATAATATAATGCTTCAGATGTGTCTTGTGGAATTATTTTTTTATTATTTTAAAAATACTTACTTTGGTATTAATCCAGGAATATTGCATCAGTAATATCACATTATTCTTGATTGATTTTGACCTTTTAAATATTTAACTAAGCTTATATATATATATATTTAAAGACAGTGAAATCTGGTACTAAAAAAAAAAAAAAAAAAGGTTAGGGTTTTTGGTATGCTTC
>VWZN01005437.1:7708-26124 GCA_013396955.1 Regulus satrapa | reverse complement strand
CAAACAACAAAAAAAAGACAGCGAGGGGGAGCGGGGGGGGGGGGGGGCAGAATTAACTGCAGAGCATTTCATCATGCTGAGCAAAATTCAGACTTCTGCAAGTTGCAATAAAACAGTCATAGCATACTTTTCTCACTGGCATTACTCCCATTGAGCTATCTCCCAGTTCTTAGGCACTAATTTCCCTAACCAACAGCAACTGAATATTTTTCTGCATATTCAGCTGACATTTTTATAAATTTTTTAGGATTTTGGGCTTAACATATTCATGAGTAAAATTCTTGAACTAATATTAAAATACATGAAAGAGGAAAGAGTCAATGACCGTTCCATGAAAAGTCATCAAGGCTTCGCAAACCTAACAAAAGTACATCCCCTGGTATGCAGTTTCTCCCATGCAGATACTGGCTTGAATAAGCTGAGTAGGGTCATCCCCTTCTCTCCCATCAAAGGTGCTCCATTGCCTCCTTCAAAAAAAAAGCAGAATCAGCAGCAAACACAGCACTGGCATATTTCTGTAGTTGCTGCTGTACAGTGCAATCATTCCTTTAGCCTTCTTGCCCATTGCCTAGAATTTATGACACAGGATGCCTGACCCCATCTGACTCTGATGTTCTGGCCCTGGACCCTTTCTGAAAACACTGCATCTCTGAAATTATGTTTCCAATCTGAAAATAAAAGACCTCCTAGAGAGGTTATACATTTCTGTCCTGTGATACCATCAAACCGAAGGGCTGTGAAGCTACAATTTCAGCTGGATTCTTAAATTTAATTAATTAAAAAGTCAGTTTAAAATACTCTCCTCTGTCAGTGACAACAAAGCCTGGGAGTTTAAAGGTAGCTTCAGAATAAGATATTTAAGCTTTGTCTGTGAAATCTAAGCCACATGCTGATTATTTGGGTAAGTGTGCATGGCTAACACTTTCACTTGACTACCATTCTTTAGCCACAGATGAGTAAGAATGAATTTCAAGACTGATGTCATATGCAGTTTTTTTTCTTAACAGTATTTTATATAACCAAAACAACGTAAATCAAAATTGTCAAGCCAAAACCAAGAAAAAATCCCTGTGAGAGTAGTTTCTTCTACCATAGAAACAGCATTTTTATTGTCAAATAAAACCAATACCATTTGCACTCCAAAGCTCCTGTGCTTTGCTTGCCCTACAGTGTTCTACCTGAGGTTTTTCCCAACTTCTTGTCTCTTAAAGAAACACATCCTAACAAAAATGCAACTCATAAAAATTACTAACTCCTGCACTGGCTGTAATACTCCAGGAAGAGTAATGACCAGCTATTCTGCAAAGGTCCCCATTCTTTTTCCCTGTTATATTATGGATGTGGGGTGCACAATCATTTTAGAAAAGGGGAGAAAAAGGAGTATTTTCTTGTATGAGATGAAGATTTCTGCCAGTATCTTGTTATTTCTGAATTTGTATCTCCTAAAGTATGAAGATATACACTTCTCTAAATGCAAAGAAAGATTTAGATATTTTTAATATCTGCTGTTATTAGTGAAGTAAATAGTAAAGAATAAAATTAATTGAACCAGTGGAACAAAAGTTTGGATTAAAGTCTTTGCACTTGGGTCCTACATTTGAAGTATTAATTCAATAAAAAAGAATAATTTGACATACTTTTAAGTAATCAGAAAATTTGAAAATTGTATTTCTGCCTAAATATACCAAAGGAATTGGAGTTTTAAGTAAAATTAAGCCTTCAGTTTAGAAACACATATTCTCTGTTTCCCGGCACTAATCCCATTGAAATTAACTCTTTAACTATTTTTTAATTTGCCACGTAATGCTCTTTCTGACTTCAGCAGGAAAAGAAAAAACCCCTCAGAACATATTGCTGCTCTCTTGAGGATCTATTATGACACCGAAACTTTACAATGCCAGCTGACCATGACTAGAATAAATTTTTTCTTGAAATTTTCCAAGTCCAAAAAATGAAGCAGACAGTTTTTAGAAGTGCCTACCCAGATCTCCCTTACAGAACTGCAAAGCGTTGCCAATTGTTACAAATATCTTCTTAAGCAAAGTCTGCTTAGAAAAGTAGGCAGTGAGACCAATTGGTTTAAGTGGGGAAAAGCAAATAGGCTCTTGGTTACAAAGATATTTTTTTAATACAGAGAATTCACATCCATTATTTACAACTGCTGTGTGACCATTAAAGAATATTTATTTAGAGATAGCTTCCAACACTGAAAAAAAAAAAAAATTCACACAGCACTGTTGAAAACGGGGAATAAGATTTTATATATATATATATATAAGAACACCTTACACATCTTGGTAGGCGTGTTTTCTGAGACTCAGAAAACCCTTAAGAAAAAATCCAGGACTGACTTGCAAAGGAAATATTTAATTCCCTGTCTTCCCTTTGAATAAGGAATACCACAGTAGAGTGTATTTTTTGTTGCACTTACAAATCAGTAAGAATGACAAAAATACTGGAAGCCTCCCAGTAAAGGAAGTCTGTACTAGGCAAAAAAATACAGGAAAACATTAAAGTTTTTTCTGCACAAACAAAATAACTCTGTCTTCTGTCCTTCTATCTAGAAACATTAATAACTCAAAAAAGTGCCCAGTTGACTTAGAGATTGGGTAGATCCTGGACTGCTGTGAAAACTCATTTTAGAAGCCTTCAATGAACTAAAGCAGAAATGATGTCTTTTACTTTATTTTTAATTCCTAAAATTGACTTACTTACTGCAAATAGCCTGGCAGAGGATGCATAATTTTGTCAGTGCTAGGCAGAGTTTTGCTGGAACTGGATGTCTCTTATTCAGTGCCTCTTTTGAGAGAGAGTACATTCTCTGCATGGAGAAACTTTATGGCTCGGAATACTTAAGATTTCCTCTGCCAGAAGAAAGTTTTTCCAAAACTAGATAAACATGAAATGTTCAACAACACAGTTCTGAAGGGTTGCTTTTTGAAACAGCTTTTCTTTTAGAGGAAAATATGGTTAACCATCTTTTGCGAGCACTCTGCAAAGATATTTTACATTGTATGACCTTAAGCAACAGTTCCTGAGACTCCAGTTACTGTTTAAGGGATAATCAATCACTTTATGTCTTTCTGCCTCCCTTTTTCCACTATCAATTGGAACAGAAACTACTAGACTGCTAAAGAAGAAAGAGTTTTCATTAAAATTGTATTCTGGTTTTTGTTTTTTTTTTCTTTTTGTTTGTTTGTTTTTGTTTTTTTTCTGCAGCAGTATTTCACGTTTCAAATGTGAAATAAACATTACTGCAGAGTCAGCACTCCAAAGTTTTGTTTCTATGTGGGTTAAAGATCCACTGATGAACTTGATTCAAGACATTCTTTAGGTAGAACTGATTTTTCACTCAACATTTGCAGAAATTAAATGCTCCAGATATTTGTTTCAACCTCAAAATTCTTCTCAGAGCCCACCCTAGACTTATGGCCTCTGAGATAATGGACATCAGCCATGCAAATCTTGTTTGTTAAGAGCAACACATCATATTTTTCATACCACTCCCTATTGTACCAGTCTCCCTATTGCATCACGAAATAAAATTTCAGTCTGTTTCAAGTGAAGTTGCAGTAGCACATCCATGGATGGTGCCCCTAATCCAGGCAGAACTTCTGGTAAATGCAATACAGTTGATAACAACTCTTTCTAATAAGGTGTTAAAATATTATTATTGAAATATATTATATTAATTAGATTTTACTGCCTTAATAGAATATTTCTTGAACTAAAATCCAAAAAATTATACTGTCATGTAAAACAAAGCCCCTTTTGAAGAAACTTTTGAATAAGCCATTTAAAATATGGCATTTCTGCCCTTTTAAGAGTGATGGACATTCCTAATTTGAAATTATTGATGAGTAAGCCAAGTCCTTTTTTCTGCTCAATGTAACATATTACACCAAGCACACACTTAACTATGACCTTAGTGCCATATAGGACAATTCCTAATAAAATACTTACTTAATGAATCTGAGGCAATATGCTGCAACACACGCAATTTTGAGCTGTACAACCAAGCTAACACAAGTATGAATAAGCATTGGGCTCAATTTTCTCCCTATGGCATTCAGAACAGCTCAGAGCAAAACACAAAGAAGAGAGGCTTTTTTTTTCTTCTTAGCACGTATTTTCAGGACAGAGAGTAATATTTATGAACTCTGGCTAGCTGTTGGGATTAGTAATGGTGTATCTGTATGTTTGCGTCATGACTGTATAACTTTACAAAGTTCTCTTCCCCACTCCCAGGCCACCAATATGAATCCAATCATTTCTGTCAGGCCATCTGAATTTTGTCAGGGCTATGATTGAAAGGTCTGCATGTATCTTTGTCATAATAACCACAACATAGTTTCTACTCACAGAGGACATACTGGTGGGAGTGGGACTACCTCTCTCTTCTTCCAGGTGACATGTGCCTTCTGGGGTCTCTGTAGCTCAGTTTGGGGATAGGAGAGGCCCAATATGCAGAAGCCAATGCCAATACTACAGGCAAGCTCCCAAAAATATTTGTTTGATATGAGACCGCCAGTTTCTGTGACCTCAGCTAGGTGAGAAAGAAGAGCAAAATCGCCTACAAACAGTCTCAGACACGAGCCAAACTCCCTGGAGAAAAAAAAAATACCGAAGAAGCAAGAGCTAGCTTAGCCTTTTATGGCAATGCCATATTTCTTTTCCTTCTCTCTACATTGAAAAGGACAGCTTGGCCTGAGTCACAACATAAATGCAGCACAGCAAGACAAACTTGACTGATGAGCATAAGAATACAGTAGTGGTTCATTTAATCAGAAGTTTTTATAAGCAACTAATGTAAATTAAAATGCTGAAAGGAAAAATCAAAGTTACCCAGGCTGCTTGAACCTGCTTTAAAAGCAAACCGACACCCATATCCACACCCTTTTTTTTTTACTTCTTTAGTTCCTTCTAGAGCTATAATATATAGGGGTTTTATATAATTAAATAAAAACCACAAACCAGAACTTTCAAACAGGATTGCACTTCACATTAACAAAATGCTCCCTCACAAGTGAGTCTGTCTGCAATGCCCATTAATGGCTAACAGCTCCGTTAAAAAGGGTGAGCAAAAAAGCCTTAAAATGTTTTATTGTTTAACGTGAAAGCACTCAGAACAATGGATGGGCATTTTTTTTCTATGAATCAAAATAATCACATTTAATTAATTAAGTGCATAGAGCATCTGATTCTGTAGCTGTTCTGTGCATGGAAGTCAAGTGGGTTTAATAAGATGCAACACAATAGAGTCAAGCCGTGCATTTGTCTCTACCCTACAAAATGAGGGCAGAAGGTTTACTTGCATATAAACTTACTCCTGGATGAGTATCCGTTTTCTCCAGTGACATCTACTCTAGACAGGTTTGGTTTTTTTTAGAAGTGGCTACTAGCTATGAATTTAAAGGCCAGACCAGAAACAAATCAGGAAATTGCTTCAAAAGCCAGCTGAATTCAGCAGTATCAGGAGTGCATTTTTATCTTAGAAAAACAAGATACTGTCAAAACCCAGATGCCTGGAAAGGAGAAAACCTATTTCTGAAATACTTATCTTTTGGCTATATCAAGCTCTTTCTATGTTCAGTCAGGAATTTTCAAGAAACTGGAATATCTACATTGAGTAGAAATATGAGCAGAACAGTATAGACTATGAAGACAAATTAACATCTTAGAGGAAAAAAAAAAAAAGTCATTTTAAGAACTTATTTATTCACCTAGTCAATATAATTGCCTCCCTACTGAAAATTATCCAGAGTATTATAATGCCAATATCCTAGCAATGCAGTAGACTTACTGGGAGATCTATTAAATGTGTGTTAGTCTCGATCTCTTGGTCTTGTGTTAGTTTCACCTGCCCGCAGTACAAGGGCAGGGATTGATTTTTAGTGTCATGTTTTCAAAAAAAAAGTAATCAGATCCTTTAAAGACAAGAATACATTGACAACACTGTCCCGTTCCATCCCAAATGAATCCAAGATCAAGCTCTTATTTTATCTTGAATGAGGGAGTGATTTAACTCAGAAGATAACATAGGTAGGTGGCCAGTAAATACATTTCAGAGTATCTGCTGCTATTTGGCGTAAGGGCATGGGATTCAAATCATTACAGGGGAAATAAATGCACCCTGGGACCAAGGCTTTATAAATGACCACTTTTTGAGACAATCTAACCTCTCTGCCTTTAATACTCAAATGCTGACTAAAAAGGCAAAAAGACAATCCATCCTGGCAGCTGTTTAGGCTTCGAGAAAACTCACCTGAACAAGGAAGATCAGAGCAGACTGTAAGACATCATTCCTCCAAGCCATTTGCATAAGAAAGCAAGCCTACATAGTACCCCAGACCTCCTAAAATAAAGATGGATCCTGACAAGAGGTGTTAGAGAAAAATCAAGTGCAGAGTTGCCTTTCAGGAGCAAAGTAGTCATGAACTATTGGCTATATGTGCATGTGCATGTATAGGTGCCAAACTCAGAAAGTAACTGTACCAGTTTGTTTCCTATCCTCATCCTGTGGAATCCAAGTCTTATCAAATGTCACCATAACAAGACCCAGCAAACTGATCTCACAGCAGTGGGTAGAAGGCTGTTGGTTCATCTTGTTTTGCAAGCACTGCATCAGTTTGTCTCATGTCAGTTTTATATTTCTTGTTAGAGACGAAAAGGTTAAATAAAGAAAGTATCAAGCTGGTGTAAGTTGGCCATGTGCTATGTTTGGCCAGACAGTCTCCAGAGGAACTCCCCAAGCTAGATAATTTCTTGATTCTCTCACCCAAAAATTTGGTCAATACTGGTAAGTACTGCGTTATGTCAGATATTTTTAAAGGAATTGTATTAAAATATATATAGTATTTAATTCAGTCAACTAGTCACAAGGTATGTTATATATTTTCAGGTATTTACCACAACATGTCTAATTGCACATTGTTTTCTTTCCTGAAAATTTGTATTTATAGTATGTCTCTGCACAGATACCCAGATGTTTTGATTTCCATAACTTTTTTTTACAAATACTGAATGGCTACACTTGTCATTAAATGTTTGAAGGCTGATGTGTGGTCCCACAGACCATTATAGATTAACCTTCTTTTGTCTAAAACACATCTTATTGGGTGTAAGGGGTTTGAACATAGGACCCTCCAGGGCTGAAAGAATATCAACTTCTGCAACATAAAAAAAATTATTAACCTCGGAAAGAAATTAATGTTGGGAACTGAAACCCTTTCATGACAGAATTCTGGTTTTACACACAGATACCAGGCCTGGTTTGAGATGTTGCTTTGGCTTGGCATGATTAAGCGCCAATATTTCATAAGTAAAGAGAGAAGAGATAACTATCTGATTAATATTTAGAAAAATGAAAACAGTTTCGTAAACATAAATGTTTGCAAAGTGTAAGAGAAATATGAGTGGGCTGAGGGCAGCAAAAGGGAAGTAAGGTACAGGATAATTATTCTTAGAATAGAGTTTTTTATCATTATCAAATATATACATGTATATGTATATGTATATATATATAAAAAATACAGGATAAATATATCACATTTCCTCTTTCTTTCTACCTTTGACTGAATTTGATCCCTATGGACATTAATGAAATATGTGGGCCATTTCCCGGAGCCCTGTTGTTTGCCCTGGATTGATCATGAAGTTAAGCTACACAGTCCCTTCTATACCCATGGTCCCATGATCTTAATTGAGTACAGCCAGGCTACTGTGAGAGTTTTTGCTTATCTTCATAATTTTATGGCCTTCTCACTCACATGCTAACTCTTGTTTTCTCTATAGCACTGTAGCTTGAGTGTGGCCCAGGAGCCACACTACACTAAATATTCTTGGGTTCAATAAACCTAACAAGCTTGACTGAGATTTTTATTCGTCAATGCTCTTCAATTCATCTTATACTGTGAATTGCTGATGGCACTAAATGGCACTTAGAGCATAAAAGGAAGTTTGTGTGGGAGTTTCAAAATTGCAGTGCAAAGATAGCTACTGAACAGCTTCCTTAGTAAGTGCCCAGCATGCATGTGCTAAAGCCTTGGGTTAGGCAGGAGTGAGCACTTGAATTTGCGCTCAGTTATCTGGAAATTGAAGAGCCATGTCAACATTCTTAAATAGACACTTAAAGGGAGGCTAAGAGAAAAAAGATTTTGGCCTGAGATAGGATCATAAATGTTATGTATTGATAGGTAGGTGGCCAGTATTGATAGCATAGGTAATTTTCTTCTCTATTTGTAGAGCATAGATATCTAGTCTAACCACTGAGTAATTTTTTTTTCCTGTTTATGTATTTCATCTATCAGAACCTCACTTTTCACAATTTGTGAGTGTCCTGCATTTGTCACTATCTTTTTCATTTCAAAAGACCTGCTTTATAAAGATCTAAATATTCTGTTTTGCTATTTCCAAACTCAAATTTTATTTCCAATTTTTTTATTTTTAATTACAAAATTAATCTAAACCTTTAACTAAGGACAATAGGGGTTGCAAATGACAAGTTTTGCTTCAACCAAAGCAAATTGGTTTTCATTTCAGTAAAAAAGTTTTTTAAAAGTCATGTCTCTGGAAGACAAGCTTTTCTTTCTCTAGTTCAGCAGTTATCTGCAAAAACAATTATTCATGTAGCTCTATTTAACCTATTCTGAATTCATAGGCACTTCAGCTTTGTTGAGACTCCTGAATACAAAGTTCACAAATAGTCTTTCAAAATAATTTGAGGAAGCCAAGAATCAGTGCTATGAGGAAGATCTGCAATCTAAATGCCCTGTTTGAATAATCAATGGTACACATAGAAAAATGGGATTATTTTGAATAGGAGTTGTTATCCAGCTTGCTTATGTCTGCTTTGAATGCTCCTAGAGAAAGCACATTTTTGGCACCCTCAAGCACTAAAGTGTTACTAGTTCATGACCTTATTCATTCATTATTGAAAAGTATCACCCCAAACACCTGGTAAAAATAACTTAGCCTCATGTCCTGAAGTTAATTTAACCATTAAGGTATCAAAGAATTTGGCACTGAGTTAATAAATCATTCTAGCAAGCATTGTTATGAAGTAGGGTGCAGAAAGAAGCAAATAACCCCATGGAAATCAATCTGTCAAGGGCTGAAAATAAATTACTGTAAAACAGAGTGTGTTTTAACCACTTCTCAGCTGTTTTACTATTGAGGCATAAAAATACAGTCCTTTTCTGTGTGCTGCAGTGCAGATAGTGTCAATATGTCTGATTTCATGACCAAGCATTTAACACAGGAAAAACAGTACTAAAATATATGCTTGTGGAATGGACAAGTAAATTGAAAAACTGATTAAATTCCTCAATAGTATTGTAAGAAAGGCATGTAAGAAATGTTAAAGATAAAAGATAGTTTTACCTGGGTTAGAATTAGTCAGCATTGCTGGAGCAAGGCATGGAATACTTTCATCACAGCCTTTCTAATGGCAGGCATAGCATCAGCAAACTCTGAATACAAATATGGAAAGCCAGGAAGGTTAATCATCAAATTAAACATAGGGGAGATTCAAATCACACTCTCTACACATGTGTTGATAATGGATGATGGCCTTATTTCCCCATACAGAGTGAGCATAAAGCTTGTGCAAGGACTAACTTCATTATATAGACTTAATACTTGAAGCAGCTATCATCAAGGGTCATTGACCTCCTGTCTGCTCTGACTGCAGAGGCTTCCTCCTGTTGAATAATGCATAGCTATATTTATGTACTAATTTAAATATAATTTAATATTTAGCTTGCATAGGGGATTTTTGCATAGTCAAATACATGGTCATCTGCTGTTTACCAAGCCTGCAGGTTTCAGATCCACATAACAGAGCCTGTATTCCCTTTCCTATGAACTTCCTACCTCTACTCTTAGAAGCTTAGATTTCCAAACCTGAAAAAAAGATTAAATNAAAAAAACCAAAACAGAATCAAATGTTCTGTCTGCCAAGGACCCAAAGGCACACTTTTCTTTGGAAGCGCAAATTAAATAAATCAATTTTGTTTTCTTAGATTATTTAAAACTTCAATCATTTGGATGTTTATTAGATGCAAGAAAGACATTGTGAAGATTTATATTTTATGCCTAACATTTTTTATGCAAGATGTTGAATCAACTACTTGAGTAGAAAACCAGAAAAATTCACAAAACATTGATAGTGCACAGTATGACCTGTTCCAATAGAAGCCTGCAGGAAGGAAGAGAAGCTTACAGGCCTCGTCTTCCTAATACATCCTTCCTACAGATGAGATAGAGGAGAAAATGTATTTCCTCTGGAAAATAAAGTCTATGCCTAAAGTGCTCAGTGGAGAGCCTGTTTAAGGTGGGCTGAGCACCCAGCCGGACAGGCAGGCAGCCCACAGCATGGTGTTCAACTGTACTTGCCCCAATATCAACCCATGCCAAGGACTCTGAACCTCAGGAAATCATGACCTGTAGCACGACTGACCTAAGTCATGGCCCCTACCTCCAGCCTGAGCAAGCAGGGGGCTGTGTCTATGCTGGAGGAGCCCTACCAGCAGGCTGTGGCTATTTCACGCAATGTGGATAATGGGCAAGTCCCATCATGAGAGCAGATTTGCTCTCTCCTGGCTTCCCAAGTTACCCCAGAGGAGTGAAAAAGAGCCAGACCATTAATCCACTTACCTTTGCACCAGCCTGCAGAACTGGCTGGATGCACCAGAGGAATGGTGCAGTCTACGTGCCCAAACCTGTGGCTGGAGATCTATAGGCAGGATTTTGCCTCAGGGGTCCCAATTCTTCCTCAGCTCCTCCAGAGCTGTCTGTCTGCACACCACTCCTCAAAGGCCCTGCCCACAATAGTCACATGAACCCCCAAGATCAGTGACCTCCAACCCCACATGTGCCCTTCAGCCAGGAACCAAGGAATGGGGTGAGACATGGGATGCAGCACAGGGTGATGCACCAGACTAAACCTCAGCAATCCTGCTGCAAAACTCTAGGCCAGGCCAAAGCTACCTGAATACAGTTCAACAAATCCTTAATATCATCAACTTTAGAACTGAGGCAGGGATAGCACAAATTAATTGTGTGTTTTCAAAAAGATCTGGACCCTAATCTAAAATTACTGACAGAAGCAAATAATTAATCTAGCTGAAAATATCTCCAAAAAGAACTACTTCTTGACTTTGACAAATAATTTTCTGTTTGTGTTACAAGATGAGCAATACATTAGTGCATACCCTTCCCCTAATGGACCTTCATATTTTCAAAATTAATTACTCCATTCAAGACTATGAATTGTAAAAACATGCTTTGTCTTTTTTTGGTCATACCTGAAAAAAATTACTGTATTTGTAGGAGTTATTAATTAAAAAATTAAATCAATCTCATTTATCTTTGTACTTTAATTAGGTGTTATACAAGTAGAAGGAGGTCTGTTATGTCACTTCTGAAAACAAAATAGGGTTATCAAACTTGGGTTGTGTAGTGACTTTCCTGCATTACCTGATGAATATGGTTTTCTGAAGTAGGTGTTGATATTTTTTATCTCATTTGGCAAGTTGGAGATGCTAAGGTTCTTGTTTCTCTGCTTGGATTTTCTACTATATTTTGTTTTAAGCTGCTCAAGTTCAAGTATGGATCTACGGAGTTGTATTTACAATTTGAGAGCAGCCTACCAAGGTAGATAAGCTGTATCTAAACAAGCTGTGCTGTATCACACCTCCAAGGGCCATAGAGGCTCATGCTCCCAAAGCAGTGGCTAAGCAGGCTGGTAATCAGATCCACTTTTCATCTGAGCTCCCCAGCTGGGACATCAATCTGTGCAGAAATCAGCTTTGATACATTCTGCACAGAGCTCAATATATTTTGTTTAACAAATTTTAATTGAGCAAATGAGGCCACCTAGGAATTGTTTTTACTATCATTGCTGTTTGGGTTTTTTTTAGGTTTGTTTTGTTTTGTTTTGTTTTGTTTTAAGGCCAGACTGTAAATAGAGGCTATCAGAAAAGGCTAAGGAGTAAATCCACCATATGGCATAAAGAGAAGATAAGCCCATTAGGAGAGCCAGAGAGTAGTTGGTGAAGGAATCCTGTGGTCAGTGATGTTAATAACAGTATCAATAATATTCAAATAGGAGAAATCCCAGCCTTAGGGTAAGCCTTGTTTCAACATCTGACATTGCATAGCACAGATATTTTCAGTACACATTTAAATATAAACTGTTATTAAACCTGATATGGTGACTTGGAAACTTCTGAAGTGCCAAACAAATACAGTTTGGCTATAATTTTGTGGGAAGAAATATACCATTTGCTCAGGAATAAGTAAAGATAAATTCACTGGAAGTTATAATTGTGAAGGGGGAGAGAAACATACTTCCTTTTTCTCACGTTCAGAATGGACATTTCAGCCCTTTCATGTAGTGAATCTCCAAGTACAATACCCAACCATATAAATGCATGGGATCAATCCTAGATTTAAAAAAAAAAAAAAGTCAGGATAGAAAATCTATAGAAATCTATAGAAATGCAGAATTTGGTATGTAAGCTGCTTACCTGATTCTTTACACCAGGCTTTTCACCGAGACAGCTAAGAAAAAATGATTTCTCTTGTAAAAGTTCCCATTTCAGACCATAACACCTCTGGCTCCTACCTGAGTTTTCATTCAGCCCTGTGCTTGAGCCCAGCTGACTGTTTCGGCCACTGTCAATGTCTATTTATCTTGCTTTTTCAAGCATTTGCAGATTATAATAACTAGCAAAGAATTTGCTAAGCTTACACTGAGCAGTGATTATCTACATCCTGAAAATATTCAGATCCATTGTCAAGCTGACTTGACTCCTGCTGGTATTCATGGGAATTAATTCTGGGAACTAATTATGAAGCCATACACACTGTGACTGACATGTGCAAACAGTCTGGCACAGCTCATTGAGAGAGATCCAGGTCAGCCCTGTTTACCCACCTTCTCCACTCTTGATCTGCATGTTCCAGCTGCCTATACAGACCATCCCAGCAGACCCTCTGTAAATCAGCTCATTAACCTGATCAAAACCTTACCTTACTATGATGTCCCACCTTGAAGTGTAAAGGATGATTCATGGAGGCTCATGGGTGAAAATAATGACAAAAGTCAGGGGCTCCTCTCTTCTTACAAATCTTACAAAGTAAGATTTACTGGTAAATGGCACATTTGGAATGGAAATTGTTATGACAGTCCCTGACCTACAAGCACATGGCACTACATTTTAGGGGAAGGGAAGGGAAGGGAAGGGAAGGGAAGGGAAGGGAAGGGAAGGGAAGANAGGAAGGAAGGAAGGAAGGAAGGAAGGAGAGAGATTTTCCCCACCCTGGATGTAAATTTCTCATTTTCTATGTGAAATAGTTACCATGTACAGTCTGTTCTTTTAGGGTTGGAGTGCTTCAGTGGTCTTGGGTGGTTTTAATTTTCCTCTACAATCCATACCCATTCATTTATCTCATTTCTGTGCTTGCACTGTACTGTGCTGTGCTTATCTCCAGGACCTAGAACAAGGATGTTTGTCCCAGAAAAGTGTCTTACCTCGACATCGCCCCCCTTCTCATGCCACAGCTCCACAGCTTGTTCTTTTCCACAGTGTGTTATTACCAGCACCCTTTGGTTATTGCCAGCAATTCTTGGCTGACTCCACAAGCATCTGGCTATCAGTGTCTAAGATATACATATTAGCCCCTTACCTTCTGGATTTTCACACTTATAGAAAACTAACCCATCTATAGAAAGCCATCAGAAAAAAAAAAGAAAAAAATTCAATGGTTTGTGAATTTGCTTGGTGAGCAGACCTTTCAAAGATGAGAAGATTTTTGAGGTCAAAAAAAGTAATTGACTCAAGACAGTGCAGTAAAGAGGGTTGATTGCAAGAGAATTAAAGAGAAAGTGGGATCCCTCCTTTTCAGAAGTGAGTTGTTATGAATATTTACCCTCAATACAAAATATTGTCATGAGTTTATAAAGAATGTGAAGGTTTTTGCAAGATTCTGGCCTAAGATCTGCTTTTACTCTGTGTAAAAATAACCTAAATTAATCAAAATACTAATTTAATATAAGAAGAAAACCTAAAATGATGTGCAGGCAGAGTTATTGTGTACTATTATTAAGCTAATGGAATTTAAATAATTAATTCTGGGATGTACAGAATATAATTAATCAATGACAAGGTGTAACTTCTTTGGAAGAAGGATGAAGCAGCTTCAAAAAGCAGGTCAATAGAAATCTCTCCATCTCTCCACTCTGGCTAAATGACAGCTTGCCAACAGATGCAAAGTTATCTCTATTAATTGTTCTCTATTACTGTCAGTACATGATAAGGTTATATGACTTCACAAAACCACAACAGTCTGTAGTAGGTGATGGCAAAAACCTAGGAACAGTGCCTAGGTCACCACAGTGAGCAGGGTGGACTGGTGGGGTGGATCCTGCTCTTACCTATTTCATTCAGCCCCAAGAGCCTCAACCATCAGTTACAGGAACCACTAGGAATGCAAAGATATTCTCTTTTGCTTCTGCATTATCTGCAGGCTTTGGTTGTGCTCAAGCCATAAGTGCAGCTATTATTTGACATTTCATTTCTCATTTCTATTCCAGCCTGAGCAGGTCATGGAGCAGGTCAAACTGTAGCTTTACAGTGGAGCACTGGAGAAAAACATATCTCTAGCATTTAACCATGCAGGAAGGAAAGGACACTCTGCCAATTAAATATGAAATAATACTTAGGGATATGCCTATCAATGGTACTCAGCACTCCTGGTGAGCATTTGTGTTTTCCTACCTGTTGCTATTCAGCCACAGTTAGCTGCTGAGTGCTGGAAAAGGGCTGGCAAGAGAGAGGCACAAAATTATCTGATGAACAGTGGTTCGTAGAAGCAATTGCGTCAATGCCTCTCGATGTGGGGGACCCCTGCGTCAGCTGCCATCTGTGGAGCAATGGATTTGCGCCGATCCTTCCACCACAGGTTGTCAGCAATAGGTGAAGCACAAAAAACACAATGAACCAGAACACCTCCTTGGACTGACAAAATAATGTGTAACACCACAGAACATGAATCAGCCAACTCCTTGACTTTTCCCTCAGTGGATGTACTGCCAAACACCTGGCCATAAAGCAAGGACATTTGTTTATGGAAAGAAATTTCAAATGAGACTAAATCTCCCTCAAATTATATGATTTCTTAATCATCTGATTTTAAAGATGACCATCAAAGCACTAAACCACCTTAATCAGCCTTAGAACCTTACTTTCTTTTCTTTTTTTCCCTTCTTTTATCTTTTTGCCTATCATCACAAAAAAAAAACCAAAAAAAACCAACCAAACAAAAAAAAAAACCAACAAAAAAACCCATAATGACTCATTGACTCATTCTGGTTGATCTTCTGATCTTACTTAGAGTGCCTGGCTCATGGAGTTTCTCTCAATTGTACAAAGACCAACCCCTACTTTGGTAGCACACCTCCAAGTACTTGCTTAATTTCAGTGCAATGATTTAATCCCAGAGCTAAAAGACTCCATTCCTAGACCATACAATAGAATAAGCCTGCCCACAGCAAGATCAGTGTAACTCTTAATAATTAGGTGTGAATGGTACTGTTTTCAGATTTTGGCAAAGGTACACTTCTGTGGGTAGGTGAGAACTTTTAAAACCTCATTTTATGAAAGATGGAATGCAACTAGAGAAGCCAGAGAAGCTTCAGGTGTTGGTCTGTGCAGTATCTATGCTGTAAACACAACAGTAGCTATAAAGAAAATTGTGGCTGAGAGATGGCATTGACAAGGCCTAGGTGATGGCATGTTCTCAGCAAGGGGACAAATGCTTCTGAGCAGGCATGTATTGGAATGCACTAAATTAAATGCATTATTTCTTTTGATTATTTCAGACTTACTTTTTACTCAGCAAGTAGACACCAATATACAGCCATGTGTTCTGATTGTTTTGTCTTTCTCTGATTCTGCTTCAAAGTTCCTAGTTTCTGCTCCTCCACCCTCTTTATTTTTCCATATTTCCTGACATTTAAACCTCAAGTCACACCCAAACCAAAAATAATCATATTTTGAATGAGATCAAACCACATGATCTCATTCTGAACCTGACCAAATGAGTCTGACAATTCCATTGCCCCCAGTGCCTATGAACAATCCCCATTTCCCAGTGGCTTGGAGGAATGGCTGAATGGCAGTGAATTCACATGCTCAAAGGAGACTATTTGTCAATGTCTAAACCTTTGGCAAATGTCTCACTGTGCTTTTCAAATATTTCTGGAGTTACGGGAGATATCCAGACTATTGGATCATTTTTATGTATTTGGAAACATCTGTATTTAAGAAGCTCTCATCACCTCCATCAATATCTGTTCTACAAGCCACTGGTTAATATGTAATCAAAGCCTGAGAAGTCTGTTGTACCTTTTCCCAAGCAAAGTCACTACAGTCCATAGTACATCAGGTATTAATATTTGAACAGATTATTGGCAAACTAAATTTGAACAGTGCCAAACACATTTTCGTAAGACATTGCATTCTCACTGGGTTTTATCATTTAAATTATTTCTTAATCAGTGTATATATTTAATGTGGAAACTAAACACTAAAGAAACCATCAATTTTCTTTTCATTTACAATTTACCTTTCAGAAAGAGTTGAGGAAGAGATATGTATTTTCTTCCGTGTATGATGTACAATACATTTCACTACCTGTTATTAATAACATGATACAATGTCCACTCTAGGTTGGAATTTAGTGACGTTCTTCAGATTGTGCAGAGGAGAGTTCATTTTCTATCAAGAAACTCTTATATATACAGTTTTAGGTGCATCTCTCAACATAAAAGCTTACCATGAAATATAAATTTAAAGACAGATTTTTGACAAGGTTTTAGCTAAAAATAATGACAAATTTGACAAGATAATCTTCCTCAAAACATTTTGTATTATTGCGAGTTGGAGATCCTTGTCAGTTTTGGAACCAAATTGCAAAGATATTTCAGAATTTAGCAATGATGTCTGATCACCCACCTGTTTCTCAGACAATTATTTTTTATATGTCAAAAAAAGTACATTTTGCTCAATACTTAAAAGACATGTGTCAGATACATTATGCTGTCTATGTGCTCACTGCCAAAGAAATCAATTGTCATCTGAAAAGCTTTCCTGAAGGGAAGCAGACAGACTTCTACCTGTGCCAGGAGCATCTTTGTTTGAAGTCAAAGCAACTCCTATGCTGCACTGGTGAATATTTAGAAAGGCAAGTTCTAACTTAGGGGTATTTGTCACCCTTCATTCAGGCTGAATTTTTCTGCTGAAGCCAAAGATTATTACTATCCTCATTTCATAGTACAGAGGTTGAATAATCTGTCTTTAAGATTTAAAGTATTTTTACTGTGTTTGACAAAGATGGGTCTCTATTTTTATCCAAGAGTAATTTTAGCTTGTCTGTCCCTAAATCAGATTTTTGGGTTTTTTTTCTGAATATCATTATCTTCCTGCTATACTTTAAGCTTTTGTCAGGTTTGTGTTCTATATTTATGCAATACCTCCTATGGGTGCAAGCCTGCAGACACATTTTTCTTTACTCCCCCTTTGGCACTCAATGGCATCTGAAGTAACACTAATGCAGAAGAAGAAATGAAGCATAATATTATTCAAGAGGGATCCTTTTAACACTTATCTCTTATAAAGACTGATTAAGATATAGCGAAACACTTCAGGGATTGTGTTCTGATCTCAAACCACTGCTCATTTTGCCTCATCATTTTTAATGGAATGTTTCCTTCTTTGCATATATGTAAGTGAAAACACAGTCAGACCCAATTTATTTCCTCTTATATTGAAAATACCTCCTGGATTGAGTGGGATCACAGGTCATCACAGTTTACTAGCAGCAATTAATATGTGTGCTGAGCTTTTCTCTTATGATCAGATTAACTTGTGTGTTGTATTTTCATTACTCTGCATTTGATAAATAACCTTTCATATATCCTTGTAACATTAATTTGCTATATTCATCTGCTGTATTTAATAAATAATATTATACCAGTATTAGAAACAAACATTTTTTTCCTTTCAAATTGATGCTTCATTCTGTGCCAGTACTCAGAGGACTGGTATGGAGTGCAGCCCTAGCATCTGCTGTAAAATGCACATCTTAAGGAGCTGACACCAGCTGAAGGACTCCCATGATCAAAAGACATTAGCACCTCTGTCTACTCAACATAAAACTCACTTGCTTTTAATTCTCTCTGCACAGATATTTGGCCTGTGAGACACTGTGGTTACCTTAGTGCAATATTGAAATGCCTTCATAGACCTAGAAAAGCCCTGGGCAGATATTTACAAAAATCCAATAGGGATCAACCTGCAAGGTCTGCAGATAAAATATTCCCAAAGAATACATATTATTGAGAATTTACC
>VWZN01005436.1:113999-129413 GCA_013396955.1 Regulus satrapa | reverse complement strand
AAAAAAAAAAAAAAAGAGCATATCAGTTGAGAAAATATATAGCAGAAGCAGAGACTGCCTTTACTGCAATAACCAGTGATCTGCTGTGCACATGTGCACATTCTCGTACCAACAGAGTTTTAAAAGTATAGCATTGCAACCTGTTGTTTGCATAGTTGGAACATCTGTAACAATACAGCAAAAATCACTTTTTTGTGATGCAATCTGATACATTGTTCCAGCATTAATAATTCTGAGTGCCAGTATATAAGATATATACCAAATTATTAAGACTTTTTATTTATTAGATATTAGATTTTTATTATTGGTATTCATTTTGTATTGTTATTATTATTTATTATATGGCTTTTAAGTCTAAGACAGGAGACAGGGTGGTCATGTCCCACTGTAGGCTTGTTGTTAATCCAGTGAGGCTTCTGAGTAATTTTCTGCTAGAGGGTAATGGTCTGCAAGTCAGCTTAGTGGTTTTTAAAGGTATCAGAATGATAGCACTCATGATTTGGAAAGTGCCCAAACTGTGAATGATTTAACATACCTCATCCTCAGGTGAGTCACAGATCTCCTTAAGACTGAAAATGTTTTACTGACAGACCTAATATAACCAACTGGAAACATTTTTTGATCCTTAAATTATCATACTAGGTCTCCTTGTGTATTTAACTTGGGTTAGAGACTCACAGTGCAGTGAAAGTAAATAGCTTCAATTTCAATTCTTCAATGTGTAGCATACTTTTTTTTTAATGAAAATATCTTCAAAAGCAGTTTATATACATCTACTCCTGATAGATAAACCAGTTGAAACTGGAAAAACAGGCTTTTTGAGGAAAACACAACATTTATAGCTTCCTGACTCTTTCTCTATTCATTTTCTAAGTGCGTTGAAATTTTCAGGTTCCATATGGACACATTTAGTCACATAAATTTCTCTTTTATGTTTAATCAGGTTTTCAGTATTTTTTAAATTCTATATTTTCTTACTGCATGATTAATCAAAGTAAATAATAACCAGATGGAATGAAATTCTGCTTCTTGAACTTATGCACGTGGTTAAAAAAAATTGAAATTACAGCATACACCAATTAGTAATTTTCACAATTAAAGCATAAGTCCTAAAGATGATCCTATTTATTTAAATCACTCTGAGTTTAATTTAAGACAGATAACAAATTGTTATCAAAGGTTAATCTCTTTTTGAGTCTTTAATTAACCAACAATTATAACACATCCATTTTTATCATACAGTAATTGTGGTTTCTTCTGTTATAGTAGAGTTTGATACATTTAGTGGTATCTTGTGAGCATGTCAGTGATAAATGATGAGCACTTCATACACCTGTGCTTCAGCTGTGAGCTGACACCTACCACTGGCAAAACTGCAGGCAACAGACACTATTGGCCCTTCACTGATAACCTAAAGAGAAAAATGTTCCATTCTTACTTTTGATATTATGATAAAACATCTTAATTCTGTATCTGGTTTGTTAATTGCTTTTCCTGCCCTAGGTGCTGAAATTTTCAGAGACAGGAGTCAAATTATGGGGCTTTTTACATCTCTAGCCTTATAAACTTGGTCCCTTGTTCCAGGCCAGAACACATTTCAAGGCTGTTTGCACAAGACTGTTTACACTCAGGGTCAAGGCATAGGATATGCCAGAGGACAATCTGCACAGTGCCATTGCACAGCTCCGTGGTGACAGCCAGCCACACTAGAGCAGAGATAAAGGCTGCCAGCATGGGGCACGGGTCAGGAGACGTGCCACCCTGGCATACTCTTTGCCCACTGTCGGAATAAACGTGATTAGTACTCCCACAGTAAGATGTGGAGAGGCCATTTACTTGTTGTATTTTATATTTACATAGGTTTTCTACAGGTTCCACTAATTTCCTGTTAATTTCCTTTTCTGTATCATAAAATAGGTACAGTCATATAGCAACAGTTCTGTTTCTGTCGCCAAAATTCTCTACAAGAGATTCACAACACCAGCCTTTTTTTTTTTTTTCTCTTTTTTTTAATCTTGTTCTGTCAATAAATAGTAATGAAATCAGCCTGCTTATCTAATGGGAAAGCCATGGCATTTAAGATGTTAGACAAAATGCTGCTGAAAGTTTAGTAGCTGAAATACAAGATATGGGCCATACTAATTTCAAGTTTTTGTGAGGATGACAGAATTCTGATGATGATGGGATCTCCTAAAGAAGGCTTTTTTAATTCACAGCAACCCTCATTTCTATCAGTCTCCAGAGACCTGCATGTTCCAGAGAGGATACCAAGGATAGAGGATACCAGTCCATTAAACAGTTTAAAAAATAAAACAACAACAACAAAAAAAAGCAAAATCAAAATACAACCCACTTAAACATTGCCTACACTGCCCTAGAGAACTATCTCCTCCAGTATGTGTTGTCTAAACTTTTATTTTAAAATCATGAGGTCCAACAGGCAATTTTAAATACTTTATGAAACACTTTACTCTTTCATTGTGAAACTTCTAGAGATGGCACAACACTGCAAAAAGGGCATTATCATCTTCTATTTGCGGACAGGACAACTAAAATTAAATACCCAAAACACTTCTGAAGTAGCAGCAAAAGAACAGGCCCTGGATTGTTCTTTCAAGCTACCCTAACACTCTGTCAAGCAGATCTTTTTTTTTTTCCCCTGCCTGAAGATTTTCTTCACTGTGAAATGCCCCATTTTTTCGTTTCCTACTTTTTTTTTTTTTTGAGAAAATTAGACAATTTCTCCAGATTTTTGTTTTATGTTATCTTTATTATTTCAGAGATCCTCTCATTGTTTGGAAAAAGAATAACTTTCCAGCCTTCATTTATTAATTTCTTTGAATAACCTTGATGTTTTAGTGCTTCCTTTGTGAATGGAAAAGAAAAAATCATTACTTGTACTTCCTCTTAACATCTACATTCCCACACTTAATACAGAAACTCTTACTGATATGTCTGGAAATTGTACTAATTGTCACTAAATTCAAGGGTCCGATTCAGGAAAACATGTCTAAAACAGGGAAGAAAAAAAAAAAGAAAAAAAAAAAAAGAAAGACAGGGCAACATTAAAAGACATAGTTAAATATTTACCTAAACTTGTAACAAAAAAGACATGTAAATACTGAGGTGGAAGTGTGAAAAAAACACCTACTTAAATTTTACCTCAGTAAAATTCATTGCATGAATCAATAATTTTCCTTTTAAAATAGTCTAAACTCTTAATCAATTAAAATATAATCTTCAGTTAAAAAAAACAAACAAAAAAAAAAAAGTAAGGTCAAAGACTTGTCCTGCAAGCTCTGACAGTCAATTTACATAGTCATTCATGTAAGCAATGACAGAAACATCCTGTCTTCCATGATCCTCTGGTAGGACAAAATTCATATAATACAATGAAATAGAATTTAAACAATTATATTTAAAACAATAAGACTTTTCTGCCCCAGACTATGTCCCATTTCTTTTAGAACTTTCATAAGCCTTCATGGTTCATAGCAGTGGGCAACAAAGAGTGACCTCTGAACAGCCAGTTCTGGGATTCAGACATGTAAATAATTTTTTCTCTTCGAACTTGAAAATGAAGGGTACAGTTTGCTCTGCCACCACTCATGGGGCTTTGTCTGATGACACAGATGCAGAAGCTTTGAGAAAAATGGAAATGTTAGTTGCCAGAAGCAAAACTGTGAGCAAATCCTGGTAAGCGAGGTCTCTCATCCCGTTGCAGGTCACCATCCCCTTTCTGTCCCTTGCCTGGTGGCGGGGGCTGCTTCAGCGCTGCTGTTACGTGCTGTGCTGGATCTCGAGCTGGCTTTGTGGCTTGCAAGGCTGGTTCACACCACTGCAGGCAAGAGAAGCTTTAAAGTACACAGCCTATTAAATTCCCGTAAATATGCTGCTGCGTATATTAGAAGGAGCTCCTTACCATGTGGTTCACAATTAGTGTGTCCATTTCAGCACTAAAAAGATACCTAGGAAAAGAAAATGTGTGTGTAAGTACAAAAAAAGTGTCAGAATAGAGCACTTAGACTGAATAATTGATACCATTTTATGTTTTGCAACCATATATTTTAATCATCAAAGATGACTAAGGCTACAAATTCATGTTTATTGACAAGGATACATTTCTTAAGTCACCATTTAAAATGGATTTTTATGGCTTGTCTTAATAACCAAGAGGAAAAACTATTGCTCTACATGAACATACTGAAGATACAAGTTAAATGACCAAAACAATTCTCTAACTCACAAGGCAAAAAGGCAGTAGAACAGTTATTGAGGCAAAACAAAGAATTTCCCTATTCTCCCTGTATCTATAATTTTAAATATGAATAAAATCTCGAGTTAGTCTAAAAAAACAACACATTTACCAGGCTTGCAGCACACTACAAGTTTTCATTATGAGTTTACATTACTAATGATCATCATAGGTCTGCTTCATAATGCTGATTTCAGCAGAAGTACTACCAGGAAACATGTTTTATACCAAAATATAACATTTTCTCACCTCATTTTTACCAGTGAGTACACTTCCTTCTGCTTCACATGGTTCTACTTTCCCTCACATTTCTTCATGTTCTTACGTAATTATCAGACTACTAAAAAATATTTTAATCCAAATAATCCAGTTACCTTTTAAGAGCTTTTCCAGTAGTGTGTTTAATAGTTGAAGCAGAAATATGGTCAAAAACATTTTGCTCTCCTGAGACATATAATAGTTATGCTCAAAAACATAGCTTCCTATTCTTCCACAGTTGCACTGTGAGGTTTGCACAGTATTTAAAAAAGAAGATGTGTTTCATGATTCTGCAGTATCTTGTGTTCCTGCATTGGTATGAGTTCTTACTTTGTGTAAGTATAGCCTGACCATGCTTTCTAACCATAACAGTGCCAGCTACTAAAGGAAGCCGTTTCAGTCTGTTCTAGCTTAATGTCACAGCCCAGACAGAGGTTACTGCTCTTTCAGAGCTGCCAGGGAAGCAGCTTGAGGGGCCACTTCCTTACTCAGCTCAGCCAGGGTGTACCCAACTAACTTAAAGAGGTAACTCACCAAAAAGGGTAGGGATTGCTCTGGGAATGTAAACTTTGGTACTGAGAAAAGTGACCAGGAGCCTAGGGCAAGATGAAGATTGTAGTTATAGGTACCAAAGATACAGTAAGAAGAAAACATATTATCAAGAACCAAGTTAAACCTAGTTATATTTTACTATCATAGGACTGTTTCGCCAATAGATGATTTTATATTTGAAAAGCGACTAGTATCACTGAGGTAATTCCCAGCTACTAGTAGGAAATTTACACGGTGACTTAATACATTGTAAACTGACTTAATATCCAAATATGCCTCAGGATGATTTCAACAGTGACTATTCGAAAAGAATACCCCAAAGAAATCCACTAAAAAGTCCATTCTTTAAACATTCCCCAAAGAATTTCTGTCAGCAAAACATGGAAAATGTAAAGCAATAATAACTAAACTTCTGTAAAACAAAAAAGAAACTCCTATTCTATACCTAAGCTGGATAGACAGCAATTCATAATTGAAAGATTTATTCAGAATTGAATATGTAAAATTTTTAAGAACAGTGTTAAAATACCTTACAGACCTCAACTCTCTTCTCCTTTTGTTTTCATCACTCATTGGAAAAATACTCCATATTTTTCAGTTTATTCCCTAATGTACTGACCAGAAAGAAATAAGTCTACCGTGAATCTCTTTTTTTTTTCTTTTTCTCTTTTTTTTTTCTTTCTTTTTTTTTTTTTTTTTTTTTAAATTTTTTCTTTTTATTGTGGTTTGTTGGTTGGTTGGTTCAGTTTGCTTTTCTTTCTGTGGGGAGCATTTGTGATTGGTTGAGGTTTTTGGTTTGGATTGGATTTTTTTGATTTTTTTTTTCCTTTCCCTTAAATTGTGCTGCATAATGCTGCCTGTTTGGACCAGGCATGCTTTTATTTAGTACTCTCTATACCTTATTCACATCTGTCAACAAAAAAAAGCACATCGCAGTCACACACCAAGGCACAAGTCACAAAACTCACAGAAAAAGTAAAAGAAATGATATTTATATGTCATTTTGATAGTCAAGGGAGAAGAAGTGTCCCAGTCCCTCTTTCTAAAAATAATGCTTCATACAGGTGTCATCTCTGTATTTTACTGGAGTTATCAAAAGAAAAAAAGTTGTCATTTATGGAAGTTGCTTCCTGCTATTGAAATAAAATGATGTGCTTTAAATCACAGTTCAGTTCTTCCACACCGTTCTTCCAAGAAAATCACGCTTACACATAGGGAAATGGGAAAAAACAGTCTTATTAACCCACCTTCAACCTCTCTCTTCTACACAAATAACACAGAGAACGTCTCTTCTGGCCATCTCTTCCTATCAAAAATTGATTTAAAGTGTTTGCTACATCTTAAAAAAAACCCCAACCAACCAAACAAAAAGAGCAAAAAAGAAGAAAACCAGTTACTCCTGCCACCTATAGCAATGATGAGCTGATAAAGAACCTCACATACTGTCTTGTCAAGCATACCTAATAGAGATGAAGAAGTCTCTAATTAGGGCATTAATTCCACACTGCAGTGCAGTTGCAATGCAAACTCCCATTTACTGACAGGTGCAATATGTGGGTGCAAATTTCTTGGCATCAGCAATCCACTCTTCTGCTCTTACATTGCTAAGCAACATCATTGCATTGATTGACTTATGTACAGTAGTACACTTTCACCTCTTAGGTACAAAAAGAGAAGATTGATTCCAATTTTGGTGCCACAGTTTTAAACAGATGCAGCACCAATGAATTAGGTGCACTTACTCCTAATTTACAGTCATGGAAGAAAAATAATTTTCTTGATTACCCTCCTATTTAGAAAGCTTTAAGTCTTCTGGACAGCATAAAGTTACACTGGTCTAAAACTCGCATGACAGTCAGGGGCACAGTTACATGTATTTTTTTCCACAAGAAGATGGCAGCTGTCCTCAAAGTGTAATGAGAGTTAACTAGGAAAAGGTGATTGACTGATGCTGAGGTTAATTGCTTGTTGGCATGCTAGAAAGCCTATGCTAACAAGTGCTGCTTATAACTAACAAGTGCCAATTATTTCCTTATATTCCAGTACACATTATATTATGCTAGGCACTATCCAAACATCCAGAAAGACTCAGACATCCCTGCCCAGATCTGATAAGTTAATGATTTAAGAAAACTATGCAAGTTACTGATGAAAACAGGTCAGTGCATGTTTCTTATCACAAATGTACAGCTCTTCATATAATGCTATGGCACAGAAAAATTTTCTTAAAGCTATCAATGCACTGAACATATATTCATAATGAATGTACAAATAGTTGTCGGTCATAAACTTTATTTTCTCTGTTGCTGATCAAAAGCTTACACTAAGAGACAATGCCTATTACATCATTATTTAAAACCTGTGAAATCTTTAAAATATTTTAATCCTTTTTCCACATCTGTGTGAAAAAAATTATATATATATATATAATTGGTGACCAAATGCACGTGCAAGTCTGACAAAACTTCCAATTTAATAGATAGATTGTTATGTAAAATATTGCTTAATATTTGTATAATGCATTCACCTGGCTTGAAAAAATGCTGACAGAACTAAAATGCATAGCATCATCCACTCTTAAATTGATATTAAATTCATAATTTTGTTGCTAAAGCATTGGCAAACACCAATTTTAATTGCATTAATAAAATATGAATTATGAAAGTAGGATTGTAGTGAGTAATACAGATTTTCCCTATGATAATAATGATTTAAAATTAGATTAAAAAGTAGCATCTCCTCAAGAAAGAGGAAGTTAATGCACCAAAAATTATATTACAAAGCAAACTTGCCCCCCACCTCCTCCTAGACAGGTCATCTAACTTGTATCAGCCAGAACAAAACAAGAAAAGTTGATCTGAGTGGAAAACTTACCAGCCTTTCAGGCTTTATTGGCAAGAAAGTGCTTACAGTGCTTGGCAAAACTGCATGCTTTGTCTCTTACTCCTTGCCTAATTTCAAACTAAACATATGTAATGGCATTACAATGTAGTCACAAATTTGAAAGCCTTTGGAAATGCATCAATTTTGTGAACACTGGTGTTTTTAACACCTTTTTCTAACTGTTAAGATGCAGAAAGCATCAAATACATTGGTAAGCTGTTGAAAAAGGTAAAAAGTGCCTAAGCTGTGGTTTGCTCTCTCCTAGTCCTGCAGTGCAGGGACTGTTTCAGCACAATGCTATCTCAAGAATTCAAAATAATGCAACAAAACTCTAACCATATGGCTTTTTAGGTAGGCACAGGAGTTCAGCACAGGGTTGGGTGAGGTGACCATAAAAATGAAAATATTTAAGAAAATCTAAGAACATTAAAATTGTATTTGCAAATACAATTCCTAGACTGGTATTCCTAGACTGTCATAGAATAGATATGTACATTTCTGTACCCATCAAACACTTAATAAAAGATAACTCCTCTAGGCAATTTGCAAACTATAGTTTCATCTAGATATATGTCAGTGTAAATCAGGAACCTTCAGTTCTCAGTTTTTCTAAACAAGTATGCCATAATCTTTCCTAGCCCTGTTTCCGTCAGACCCTCATAAATCTACCACATTGCTCTGTCTCCTCAGAATGCAGTCAAATTCACAAATATTTTAAAGGTATAGTGAAATACACATATAGCAAGTCCATCATCCTAGAAGGAGTTAGTAATTTCCTTCACCTGCAGTATATATTTCATTTTAACACATCTTTAATAGACACCAACTAATCATGTTTAAAGGCTACCTCTTTATTATTGCCCTTTATCCATAAACTGCTCTTTTCACTGACCTTAATATATAAGGTGAAGATAGGCAATCTTTTGATATAAATGCTTACATATACGATTTTGATTTCAGTATATGTAAGGTAGAACTAGTTGGGTTGGACACAATTTTCTTAATTTACAAGTGCTGTTGTAGAACATATAATTTTTGTTCCAAGTCACCTAATACCCTCAGAAATACTGATGACCCTAAAATTCAATGCCTTTCCTTTTTTGTTTTTTTCTATATTCTATATTTTGTAAAATAATGAAAACATAATGACTTTTGTAATTTCAGATCTTTTAAGAACAAAGTACTATGTGAAATTTATAATATAAAAATTCTCTTTTCCTGGAATTACAGTTTTGTATTTATTGAATGCGTTCACAGGCTCCCTTAGGATGTGAAATGTATGGAAATATATGTGCATTACTAAGGAAAGAACTAAATTTATTCTTTCCCCACATCATGCTCTTCTTTGCAGTAGAGGTTTTTAATTCAACACAGAACTAGAATGAGATGGAGCCAATTTCCTGGTCTATATGTGTGACAAATGCTAAAAGTGGCACAAGATTAACAAATTAGTTGATGTATATATCTTTAAAGATTTTTGACTATGTCCAAAATCAAAATGCATGCTTATTTGAAATGAAGATTTCCTTAGAGTTAAGTATCAGACAGCAACCTTATGAATTCTTGTAATTTTAGAATGGAAGGATGCCATGTCTGGCAACTAAAGCATAGTAACCTGGAAAAAAAGGTCTAAGAAGGTTCTTAAGGCATATCACTCTAATAATAACAACTTTTGTTGCAATAAATTGTATATTTTTAATGATAAAATTTGATCTTTTAATTATAAATTGGCTTTGAAAAAATTAATTATTTCAGTACACAGGTATTTCTCTTAAGCATGAATACTGACACTTTATTAACTATCAAAATATTAAATTCTCTTGTGTTAAGCAAGGTATTAGATAGAAGCTTTTTTTAAAAATCATTAGGGAGAGACCTACAGTATAGACAAGTGTGTCATTATAGAAAGGTTTCTTTATGATGGTTTGAAATAAAAAGTATGGAACTTGACCTTTTTAGCTGACATAGTAATCACCTACTTGATGTAATCCAGATATCTAACACCAAACAATAAAAACATCTGTGACAACAAACCATGTAAAGCTTGTGGAATTATTTAATTTTTTTAAAAGAAAAGATAGCAATATTTAATAATCAGATAAGCCTGGATTGGTTCTTCTTACACAAAAACTTTTGTGTTTTGCAAATGCTAGTTTTAAGGGGCTATAACTTAAAAGTGAAAGTTTTTTAAGTTCACATGTGTGTGCTTTGGAGTTACCTCATTCATTCCTCTTTTAGGACCTTGTCATAGTCCACCTGTTTTGCTTTTGCTTAAATTACGTCAAAATAATAGCTTTCTTTAGCAGGAAAAAAAAAAAAATCATACGTTTCTACTGACTGTATCCAAACATGATAATACACTTAAAATTGAAGAGAAGCCATATTCAGGTTGCATGTCTCAGTCACCCAATCTCCCTTTCACGTATCTGTTCATGTTGACAGACTATGTCATAATACATCAACAGAGAGATCAGCATAGAAGAACAAAAATTCATCGCCTGACAGCAAGAGAAAAACTGATTTCTACAATTAAATTAGCAAAAATATACCAATATTTCACTACCAATAAAGACACCATGGCTAAAAACATTCACCATATTATAAATTTGAATGAGCATTGGGAATTTTTTGTTAACACAAAACGCAGAAAAAAGGGAGGGGGAAGAGGGTGGACTCAAGGATGTCAACATCTTTACAAGCAAAGAATTGATTTCTGGTAAAATGTGCCACTACATTTTGGTTTTGTTACTCTTTTAAATATTCATTCTAAATATTCATTTAATTAGACATCACTAAGAACTGTTTTTGCAGGATTCTGTTCTGACAGAGGCTTGTCCTTATGAGGTCAAGGAGATGTGTGAAAAATGCTCTGTGTCAACAGAGTGCATCGGCTTCTTTCTATCTGAGAATTTTGACTCATGTAAAAAGTATTCTAGCTTTCTCATTGCTAGATACAATTTTCATACACTGTATTGAGCAGTGGTGTATTGCTAGGAATTTAACAATACCTGGAATAAATAATGTCTTTTTGCAGCCTGGGGCAACATCTGCCACTTATGCATTAATTCTGCCCCTGTTTGAACACTCTACAACATATGCACTTCTCTTTTGTCTGTTATCCTGGAGTTGTGTTATTCCCAAATATTGACATCATCTACTTTTATCAGCACTAACTGCTCTGAAGCTTCCTAGTCTCATGCTCAGCTCTATTTCTTTCTATTGATTATCTTCCTCACTCCAGCAGGTAGCTAGCCAGCGAGGCTGTCCTGAGAAATAGCTTCCAATGACTTTATACGCACAATTTACACGGAATTGTTTAAAGAAGATATTAGCCTCAATACAAATCAGTGAACCTCATTTAGTCAATACTGCACAATTCAGCTGTTGGCACCCTGTCACATGTTAGTCTTTAAAGTCAACTACCATACCCAATCTGCACATTAGCCATAGTATTTAGTTTCATATTAAAATGAGGCTAGTTTTTCACTTTTCTTTTTGAAATCTATTCAATATATTTTCTACATCACCTCATTGAACCATATGATAGCAATATAATTTTAAGTATAAAAACCTGAGATTAAATGCTTGATTTTTGACAGTGTTCTTAAATATAATAAATTCAAAGGGAAATACTGTTAAGTTAAAATGGAGTGTTTTTCATTAAGTCCAATCAAATGGTAGACAACAAAGGATCTTTTATTTGAGAATATGAAGTGAAAATGAAAACCAGAAAACCTTTACTAAGAAAAGGTCTAGCTAAATTATGTTGGAAGGAGGTCTCCAGATTGAACCTGGGTGTTTCTTTTGCTAAGAATGAATTAAACTAAGATGCACTATGGGAGAACAGCTTACAAAAAAGGAAAACCTGTGCTTTACAAAAATGAAAACAGGGCCTAAATACAGCTACAAAGAAAGATCAAATATTAAAGAAAAAGAAATTGCTACTGTAGCACCTAAACTATTCAAAGAAATTTGGGGGATTTTTTTACCCCTTTTGCATTCCACAGCAGGGTTCCAAAATCCTCATTGGACATTTATACAAAAATAATCTTTTCCTTTTAGCCTAGCAGACTATGATCTAAACTATGATTTAGACTGCAGATAAAAGATAGACGAAAAATAAAGTATATGTGCTTATCCCTAAATCTGTTACTTGAGAAATAAGACAGCTTTTCTCTTGTTTTCAATGTATTAGCCACACTTGTTTTACTGGATTCAGCATATCCATGATGTTTATATTAAAGTTTCTATGTGCATCCTTCAGCAGTAAGAAATAAATAGGTATTGTTTCTAAGTGGAAGAAAAATACTTGGTTTTGGCATATTTGGCAAAGAAATATTTATATCTTTGATAATAAAGTGTTGTTCTTATAAAGAAAAAATTCAAAGACAACCTGCAAGGATTTGTGGCTATTGCATTTTGCAGGAGGCAGAAAATAAAAAGTGGTCTGTGAGTATAAAGATTTTTTAAAAAACCGAAACAAGCAAACAAACAAACAAAAAAATCCCCCAACAAAACAGAAATCCCTACTTCCTAATATGTGGTCGATATTTTAGAAAACGCACAGGAAAAAATACAGACTCCTTTTAAGTCCTGATGAGAAATCATCTGGACTTACTGATACACAGTGGTACTGACACTGATACCTTTTGAGAAAAGGTAAAAATTATCTGCCTAGTGAGCAACTGGGAATATTGATATCGGACAGTATCTTTATTCTAAATACCAGTAATTTGAATATATAAATAGAAGTCTTTTGTGTGACCTCTGCTTCCTGCTCATTTTCCTTGAAAGCTGAGGTTCTGAGCCCCAGGTAGGAGACAGATGCTGAAATATGACCAGTCTGGCCTTCCCGATACATCCTTGTATGCACACACACTCTCACATACACACGTTTATTGCAACCTGATGCTCATAGAAAAGCTTTTTCCTCCTTCTAAGTTTCTACAAAGAACATTTCAGAAACCGGGGTGGGGGGGAAATTAAAAAGCAGCAAGGACAGAAATAGCTGCATATTCAAGCAGCAAAAGGCAGGTGTGGTATGAGAATTCGAAGTGTTCTTGTCTGCAGTGCTCTGCTCTGCTGTTGGAGGATTTGACGGGTACTTTCCATGGGTCTATATATGCTTAGGATAAGTGTACTTGGAAAAAGAAACCTTCCAGGTACTGTTTAGGCTATTTACTTGGGTAGATCTGCTCTTTTAAGCTAGAAGTTGTACTGTATTTCAGCTGCTGTCTTCTGTGCATGTGCCTACACATTAAGTATATTTTCCCACCAATTACATAAGTAATCACTAAAGTAGATGCAAATTCCTTTATTTATATATTATATAAAATACATCTTGCTAAATCTTACAAAATGTGTACATGCATTCAGTACTTAAATATGCTATAATTGTTCTACTGCAACATTTTCTAAATACTATGTTAGTATTTACTTCAGTCATGTCTTATAAGGATTGGTAAATAGAATTTTAGTAGGAAAAATTGTTAAGTCAAAGTTAACCTCTAAAAATCCTGCTGTTTCGAAGTTAACCCTGTGCTATATACTAATATGAAATAAATATTCTGGATAAGGAAGAGCACTGACAGGAAATAAGCAAACAATGAACAATACATTCTGGGGAAGATGCAGCATATAGAGTAAAACAACATATGCATTCCAAAAGTTTACAAAGTCAGTTTGATGTAGCAGTTTTCTTAAGGTAATAAAAATATTTTAATAATTATTACCTGTGTTTCATTGTGACAGGAAAAAAACCCACAAATTTTCTTACCATTCCTCATCCTTTTATGCTCATTTTTTCAGATGCGTGGATTTACTAGGTGCTTAAGTTAAGCTACAGTGATGACCTTTTCATACAGTCTTAAAATGGTAACTGGGTAAAAAACTAACCTAGGAAATAGATTAGTATTATTTAATATTTAGGAGAAAGAACAACTTTTGTACCTGAAACAAGAAAGCATTTGTAGTCCATTATTTTCTTTTTAATGCAGATAGTTAAACTTGCAGATCTCAGGATTTCTCTAAAAGATGTTCTTACTACACAGAAAAGTACACAGGAATAATTTATGACCAATTTTGTTTAGTCATTTATGTCTAGAATATACTATTTAAAATATCAAATAGGGAAAAAAATATTGTCTTCCTCCCAAAAGCACAATTATTAAAATATTATTCTATTATTTCTTAGTAGGCATTGCTAGTTTCTTTTTTTATTATTATTAAATTTTGAATAATGCTCAGAAATTTAAATTCAGACATACTTCTGATTTTTAGACAGATATCAGTCAGCATTAGTGTATCAATTTTTCATCAGAAAATAGAGAAGCATGTTAAAACCACTTAAAAAAACCATGGAGTTTCTACATGGGACCATATTATCAATGCTAATTATATCCTTAAGATAAGCATTAACTGGGGCAAAGAGGGGAATCAAGCTGTTTACAGAGCATGTGAATCTCAACTGGACATAAAGCTGCCTACTTTGCTTCCTGCTTTCCTTCTTCCGTCTCACAGTTGCTTATTTAGCACATGGAAATATTACAAAGCTATTAAAGACTCTGTAAATAAAGATATTCTCCTGGCATGATTAGCTTGGTATTCATGTCTCAGCATAACTATCCAGGCTGCAGTGCTTGTGTGCCAGTGTTAAAAACATGTATGTGGCATGTTCTTTGTGTGTGTTTGCATACTGGTGTAGGCAAACATTTCATCACTACTCCATGCGTGACTCTGTGTGTGTGTGTGTGTGTGTGTGTGTGTGTGTGTGTGTGTGTGGTGTGTGTGGTTTTGGCCTAGTGCTAAATGCCAGAGGGGGGAAATGAAGAGCATTCCCTTTTGGAAGAACCCTACTTGACCAAAGTCCTGCCCTCCAGCTTGAGAGAGAAGAATGGGAAGGGGCACTGCAAGAACGGTCCAACACTGAAGTCACTCGTAGTTACCAAATGCGTTTTAAAGGAAAGTTTTAGATATACAGAGCTCAGAGTCCTATGAGCTGTATTAAAGAAATCACAGCTACACCAATCAGGCTTACTATATAAGACTACCTTTTGGGGGTTAAAGTTAAGTGGCAAACCAGATGCACCATTTCACTGTAATTCTAAAGATAACTCTAAAACTGTGCTCAGCTAGTGCAATATGTTATTTTGTGTTCAAAAGATGAAGTGGAATTTAAATTTTAAAAAACAGTAAAGATTTTGAAGAGATTTGAGGGAGGGCTATTTAGCTTCCACCTAATTTAAAAATTATTCTTGGCTGTCTTCTCACTCCATCAGTCCTTGAATCGAAATTCCAAATCAGAATCTATTATTTTCTTACTCATGTTAAGCAGCATTAAGTAGAGGTAAAGGATTCTATTTACATTAAGGAACCAATCTTACAGTTTTCACACAGGAAAAGCACCCTTTAGAGGCAATAGCAATTTATATTTTTAAGGAAAAAAACAAACACAACAACCCCCCCCC
>VWZN01005436.1:85757-91699 GCA_013396955.1 Regulus satrapa | reverse complement strand
CCCCCGCCGCAATTCCAGCAGCGGCAGGTCAGCGCTGCCAGGCAGCCGCCCCCTGGCCCCGGGGGGAGCGCTCGCTGAAATCACAGCTTTCTCCCGAGTGGGTGGAGAGGCAGCAAGAGACAGCAGAGTAAAAAAATGTTAGTATTTAAATATAGCAGAAACTGGGAGCCTGACAATACCTCAGCTACTANTGGGGGGGGAAGAAGAGGTGTTGTGAGGGAGAGAGAGTAGAGAGAGAGTACTTAAAAATGAAGAATTTCATTCCATGTTGAAATCTGTTCTCCTTGCAGGATACAGCTTTAATGTTGAACAGCACAGCTCTCTGAGTGGTTTTGTGCATCAAAGACATACATGCTGAAACACCTAGTGTCGTGCCACAGCTGGATTCTAATGTTCCCGGACCAGATTTGTCTGGCCCAGTGCAGAGTTTACTGTTGAAATCAGTTTGATTTTTTCAGTGTTATTATTATTTTAAAATAGATTTTGAGGCTGTTTGAATTTTTAAAACACGTTCGGTGGTAGTGATTTATAAACATTCCTGATTTCAGCTGTATCTGTACAGAAGGGTTGAATCTGCTCTCAGCATATTTTTTACATGATTTTAATAATCGGAGGCCAATATACTGCATATCTTTTAGGTTCATTTAAAGATCTGTGCCGTTTAAACAAATGCTGAATTGTGTAATGGTTTGTCTGGGAATTACTTAGGCTGCACAGCATAATAATATTTTATTAGCTGTCGTTTGTTTTCAAGGAAAAAAATTGGTGATTTTTATGTTGTGTGTTATGTGAAAACTTGGCACTGAAACAGGACAGTCCCCAAATGTGAATTCCTTAAAAAGGTGGGACAGTAGTTGCCCAAAAGGTGAAGACTTGAGAAAAATTGGGGTAGGTCATTTCTTTCCTGAAATGAAGCAGGGCACAGATTAGGAGCCATTAAGGTTTGCCAGGAGTTGCTGGTCATAGAAGCCTGTTTAAGTGCTCACTGTCAACAAGGAAATCATGGGCAGCACTTAAAGTGGCTCACCTCTGATTTATTCATAAACCTCACACGAGCACTTGGCTTTGTTCTTGCTCTGGTAAGGGGGAACTGATGCCAATAAGAACAGGAATAAAGAGCTTCTTGCATGGTCCAAAAGTGAATAGCACTTTATCTCAAAGCATGACCTTCATTCCCAAGATCTGTTGTGTTACAGTTGACTCTGCTAGATGTGTATTCTCAGATGAATTGCTAGAACGCGTTACAACAAATATATACTTTGTAAACCCTCTAGATGTAACAAGAACCGTGTAACTGGAACTTAGGTTCTAACTTGACAGAAAGGTTGTGGTATTCATAGGGAGCTGAGCGATTTCCGTTTCAGACAGTGCTTTATGTTGGTGTTTTTAACGCGAGTGAGAAAACAGTGTGATTATGTGGCTGTGATTCAAATGAAAATTTTATATTCTTTAAGGGATTTATTTGAGAAACATATTTTGATAAGAGCAGACACACAGAATGTGAAGTTATTCAGAGACTAAAAAAGAAAAAAAAAAAAGGTTGACTTTGTTTTTAGACATATTTGATGGCTGCTGTTATATTTTTGCTTCTCTAAAAAAGGCAAAGTAGTGCTCACAGTCCGCAATGGGGGAAGGGACCTTTCGAAGACGGTCAACTGCCATGTTTGCACTGGGGCAGAGGTTGAGTACAGTTACTTAAATCCCCAGAGAAACATTTAGTTAACGCTAGACTCTTTCTGATCCCGTCCGAGTCTGGTTTTCTTTCCTGCTTTTTAATGGAGTTTGTTTGTTGTTATGCTTAGGTTATGTTTTTAAACTCACTTGCATTTTCACAGCAGATTTGACCAAAAGAGTCATAATGGAAGACAGTGATGAGAGTTAATGATACGTCTTTGATAAAGCAGTCCTCGTGTGCAATCTGATCACAGCCATCAGCTCATTTGTCATGGCTGAAGTGAAAATGTCAGGACCAATGAGTGTATCAGTGCTGAAGGGGGCGAAAGGGCTTTTGGAGACACTTTTGTGCTGGGAGTGGGCCATGGCTTAGATGCAGCTCTAGGGAAATACTGGGATTAGCCAACTCTGTGCACAAATCCCTAGCATAACAGAATTAGTTGGGAAAATGAGGTTTGTTAGGGAAAAAAAAAAAAATCTGTAGAACTGCTCTAGGCTTCAGCCCAGGAACTATGAAAAGCAGTAAAGCATTTTATTAAAATAATTTTAGCAATGTGAACGTGTGCACATTCCAGTGAAAATCACAACTGGTAGCCAACATACTAACACAGCCCATCCTAATGCATTTTGCATATGTATGTGGATTTCCTTCTAAAATCAAAAAAATTTTAAAAAGTGCATTAAAAAAATACAGTGTTTGCAATCTTAAAAAAAGGTTTACTGAATTTGACACAGTGGAAATTTATGCAACATTAAAATACGGGCAGATGCTAATGATCTTTTTGCATAGGTTAGTTCAAATAAAATATAATAATAGTCTCCCTACTATAGACACTTCTTTACTCAGGGGGAAATTCCTAATATAAAAGCATACTGATTGCCAAACTGGGATTTTGTGGTGGCCAGCCTTTTCTCTCTTTGACTAGTCTGTGCAAATTTTTTCTGAAGAATATTGCAGTAGGCAGATATAGGATGACCTATTGTATATGCCTGCCTTGGCAAGATTGCAAATGCAAATTTTTTTTAGACCTCTGAAAACAAGATTTAATATCCCTTACAATTTATGTTTTTGTTTTTGTTTTGTTCACATTCATTACAATAACTCCGGATTATTTTGGCAGCCAGTTTCCATTCTTTTTTTAAAATCTTGGTAGATTCATGGTTTCTGTGGAATCCTTCGGCAATGAATTCTACTGTCTAACCCCTTTGCTCCTCTCATCATCAGGTTTTAATTTGTCACAGCTTAGCTTTCTTGGAAACCTGCTACTTGTCTGCTGGAAAGCTTTGTCTTGCTTCCTGTTACATACCTAGGAAGAGCACGGTGCTTTTCTCACTGTGTTGTCCATAAAAATGCTGAAGAGATCTTGATTTCTTTGAGGTCGGGATCCTTCTTTCCAGACCTGTTCAGCTGATGTGGAACAATGTAAGTGTTTAACCAGGTAATCCCACTACCTGCACTCTGCCAGCCCAAGAGGAGTGACTGGGAGTGAGTTATTCTATCTCCGGTGCATGGAGCAGTTACTGAGAATTGTCCGGGTACTAGATTAGTGTAGCTAATTGTCTGTCAGGCTACACCAGTTAATAATGGCTATTTACCTGCTTTGCTGTATGCCCCGTGTGTTGGATACTGCAGAACTGGAGCTGGTTTAACTTCCCGGGTCTGTGCTGAGGGCGTTCAGCAGGCAGTCAGCACCGGGCTGAGAGCAGTTTTTCCCTTTGTTTGGTGTTGCTGTTAAAGGTGCTGCTGCAAGTTTATCGTCTCTCCTTTGGTTTTAATGGCAGACTGGAAAGGAAATTGTTATCGCCTCGGTTGTATCGCCGATCTGGTGGCTGCCACCGTTCGTGAGGCCTTCGAGCAGGAGCGGCGCGTGGCGGTGGCAGCACCGGCCCTCGCTGTGCTCTGGATTGTTCGCGCGTCCGCATTGCTGCTGAGCGAGGCACAGGCGTTTGTCCACGGTCGAAATCTCTTGCTTCCGATTTCTTTCCCAAAACTTGGGCATAAGTTTGGGAGCAGGCAGAATTGATGCGGATGCTGATTGGAGCGGGTGGAGAGGAGGGGATGTGTGGCAGAGCCTTGGGCTGTGGCTCAGGTACCAGGCAATTGCCTCTGGTAAGCCCAGGCTTCCTCGCAGCAGGCTTGCAGCTAGCATGTGAAATCAGCTCTTGTGGTCGTGGGCTTCGGCCCGCAGTCCTTCTGGTCCTTCTCATGCTGGGAATGTGGCCACAGGGACTAAAGATACCGGGTAACTTTGAATCTGGCATAAAAATGTGTAATAAAGCTGCAGCCTACAGTCTTTAAACCCCAAACACTTCCCTGTTTATGCGTGTCAGTGTGAGTGGCAGCAGTAAAGTAATTTATTTAATCTAACTAGTACTTATCTTTGTTAGGCGTTGCCTGCAGATTTCTTCAATTTCGTGTACAGTGGATTGTCCTTTTTTCAGATAATGTGCTTGTACAACCTTTTTTTTTTGTTTAATTCTATTGATTTACAATATTGAAGTGATATATCTGATACCTGTTTCCTTCACTTTGACTGTACGTAGTCAAAGAAGCTGATGGGATTCTTCCCTCCCTTCCACAAGCCTTTAGGTGTTTTAAATGTATAATTATAATTGCGTGTCATTTGATAGCTGCACTAATTGCTGCCAACCATTGTCTGTTTGCACTTAATGCTGAAACCTGATCAACATCCTGCTTTGGTTGATGTTTGGTGGTAAACTTTAATTAACTCTTATTGCATTGAAGAAGAGCTCAGTCTCTGTGCTAACTAATCATTTACCTTCATTATGTCCTGACAGCTCCACTTGTTCCTGGTACTAATAGATACACCAGTCAGTAAATAAACCTGCAAACCTTCATGCCTTCAAGTTGTTCCTCATTGATATTTTGTTGCTTAAAGTATAATGGCGTAAAGATAATTATTTCAGTTAGTTTGGTATCTCTGCTTTTCCAGACACTGATCTCAAATTGCCTTTTTCATGCCAGACAATATAATTTTAATAGTAACTGTAGATTTAAGATAACATTATTCCTTCAGCATGGTTCCTATATACATGCATCTTTTGAATCAATACAATTAAGCTTGTCTCCTGTTGGAATTCTTGTAATTATTTTCCTTGAAATACTTTTCCTGTAATGATATTGAAGTTAAAGTAATCAGGTTACTGGCAGATCATGTAAAATTCAACTCAAAATTGCTGGCTGCTTGATTTTAATTTGTCTGACATCAAGTTTGTTTGAAAAGGGATAATATGTGGTTAAACCAAGGAGCTTATAATTATGGTTGACATTTGTTTGTTTATAATGAAATCTAATTAAAGTTCATACATTTTAAAACACCAAAGTTAATTACTGAATTGCTCACTTCACTTATGCACAGCAGTCAAATTAACTTGCAGAACAAAAAAATGACAAAAGACTATGCATAATAAAAACAAAATGCCCAGCTGATCTTGGCAATACAAAACAAATTTGCCATGATAATATTCTAGAAAAAAAAAAGTGCTTTATTAATAACTAAACTGTTTAAAAACATCCTGTATTTTCACTGATCAGGCTGACTTTAATACAGAGTAATATTTGAATGTTTAACATGATTTACAGTACCACAGCTTTTTTTTTTTTTTTTTTTTTTCCCCAGGATGCATAATTAGAAGAGTCTTGAAGTCTTGTAAATCTGCTCAAAAGCAAGATTCTTTATATTTTTGTTTTCATCAATACTCTTTCTGAGCTTACCTGGAGTTGTGGTATCTCCCCGAGACCTGGACTGTTTGCTTGACTACCTGACTCATAGTAACTTTAAGAAAGATAATTGCAGCATTTTTAGCATGCAAGCAAAACCTACTGTAATGTTTATTTCACAGTTTGTTTTGAGAAACAAAGAGGTTAGGTGAATACTGTAGAGCCACTCTGACTCTCTAGCCATTATTTGTTATTTTTGCAATCCATTCTTACCTTGCAAATACTCTGACAGAGGGCACATCCAGACTTCAGTAAAATCACAAAGCTTCTGATAATTCACACTTTAGAAGATTATTCTGTGCTATTTTACATCATTAAAGTATTTTTAGTATACTTATGTTAATATTACATTTTTGTTAAATTAGACCTAAGTTTAATGAAGCAAAAACCTACATTTCTGTAATTTTTTTCTTAAGAGCTGTGAATGCAAATCATCTCTTTCATAGTGTGTGAGAACAGGTGATGGATCCAAGCAGCATTATTTTTCATGAAGATAATTAGGATTAATTTTCTAGCTGCTTTTATT
>VWZN01005436.1:53257-75757 GCA_013396955.1 Regulus satrapa | reverse complement strand
GCCCCTTTTTAGTTAGCAAATTGTCTGTATTCCAAGTGTAAGAGAAGGGCAAATTGGAATCAAATGCTCATGTGTGAGCAGTGTACTGTCAGTCTGTTACCTAATGGTGCAGACTTGTACTAAAAAGAGTTCTCAAAAAGTTTGTTAATTTGTAATGTTTCCTTTTGATGTGTCTAAATTATACTCATGTTGTTCTCTGGATATATTTTAAAATTAGGAATGATGAGATGTGGTACCAAAAGTAGCTAAGTTAGTCTCGATACTCTTAACCTAATTAATATATTGTAGACATACATATATATATTGACCTACCTCTAGCATCATTTAAAGGATATAACCAAACTACAATTAGTGCTGTGTAAGTTAATCTTGCCTTTTAAGTTACAAAAGCATTGCTGTTTTGTTATTTTATTGATCAACTTTCATGCCTTTGAAAATACAAATTCCAGAATGACATCATGCCCAGTAGGAGTAATTAAAGCTATCTGATGAGGGAATTTAGAAGCTGAAAGGGATGATTGTAATTGATCCTGATTCAATCCTATTACAGCTTTTTATAGTTTAAGCTCTAGAGAAAGCAAACTCCTTGTCAAGGCTTTATTTTACGGATTCCTTTGTGTGTGCTATGCTTGCTGGTCTCTACTTTCCCTTTTAATTTTTTTTTTCCTGTAGTAAATAATGAGCTGCCGCCTGAAATCCGGCTTGCCAGTGGTCAGCTAATGGGTGATGACCTGTCCCTCCTTACTGCAGGAGAGCTGTCACCTTATATCAGTGACCCAGCGCTGAAGCTATTCCAGTGTGCTGTTTGCAACAAATTCACCTCTGACAGCCTGGAGGCCCTAAGTGTGCATGTGAGCAGTGAGCGCTCACTCCCCGAAGAGGAGTGGAGGGCTGTAATTGGAGACATCTACCAGTGCAAGCTCTGTAACTACAACACTCAGCTCAAAGCGAACTTCCAGCTCCACTGCAAGACTGACAAACATATGCAGAAATACCAACTGGTGGCTCACATTAAAGAAGGCGGCAAAACTAATGAGTGGAGGCTGAAGTGTATTGCCATTGGCAACCCAGTTCACCTGAAATGTAACGCCTGTGACTATTACACCAACAGCGTGGATAAATTGCGCTTGCACACTACCAATCACAGGCATGAGGCAGCCCTGAAACTCTACAAGGTAAGTCTGTGACAGCGACTCCAACCAGCACCAAGTAGGCTGGGAAATTAACCCTTTCAGTGCTCATTAAACAGGTCTTTGGTTGGTTAGTAGAGTAAGTGTTTACTGAACATGCATATAGTCAAATGAAAACTGCAGGCTAGTCAGGGAAGAGTGCTCCAGATGAGTCCTGTTGAGTCACCTAGGAGTCATTTAGGTGCAAACATAGGGTCCATGAGTTGCTTGTTTTTGTTGTTTTTTTTTTTTTTTTTTTTTTTTTTTTTTTTTTTTTTTTTTTTTTTTTTTTTTTTTTTTTTTTTGGTTTTTTTTGTTTTTTTTTTGTTTTGTTTTTGTTTGAAAGTTCTCTCATAATAAGTAACTAGAGGTGTTTTACATTTCTCATAACCTTTTCAGATATTGGCCGTTACATTTTGATCAGACTCTTTACAGAGATTATGGAAAATGATGTTTTTCCCATACCATGCATAGGCAAAGGAAGGAGATCACTTTCTGAAATGTATATTTGTTTGCAACCGTAATGTATCACAGCCAACTTATTTTACATTGGTATTTTCAGTAAGCACATGCAATATGCCACATTATTACAAAGAATATTCAAAAGTAAGCACTGTCATCCTTTTGTCTGCCCTTCTTTTCCAAACCAGTAATGATTTCTCACAAACATGAAAGGGTGTGGTGTAGATAAATATGTTAGTAGAATGGCAACTATATTTTTATCTTTACTGGAAAAAACTATGTGGATATAATGAATATGTGGGAGTGATGAATACCATTTATTACACAACTTGTCATGACTTTTTCCAAACCCTAATTATGGGGTAACTTATTTTCTGCAGTGTGTTTACTGGATTGGCTTGATTGTCTTGGTTCATGTACAAAATATAACACATTCATTTCCAAGATGAATAACTTTGTAACTTATTAAAAACTTCTTTTGTCTAGGGGATATAAAAATTCAGGAAATATTGCAAACCATTAGTCACTGTAACAAGCTCTAAATATGATTAGAAAATCCATTTTGCAAGTGTTATCTATTGATTTATACTAGAAATCTGTGATAACTAAACTATCAGGAGTCGTCTGCTGATTAGAGCAACTGTGCTGGTTTTCTAATCATGTTGAAGACCTGTACATACTGAATAAATGTGGAAAAGTCTCAGCAGACCTCTAGTTTAAGCAAGAAATAACATTTTTCTGGTGTTCAGCCGTGTTCAAATTGCTGGCCAGAGCTAACACATGCTGCACAGGCAGTAACGTAGATTTTCATTTTATAACCTGATAGTTGTAACCTTGGTGCATCTACTGTGTGCAAAAATGGCAGTAACAAAAATTTTTGTCTATTATACTGTCCCACAGTGCTGGCTGCTCTGCTAATTTAATAATGTGTTTTATTTAAATTGCTTTTTTCCTTAATTCTAGAGGGTGTTATTTTTTGCTTTTTTTTTTTTTTTAAGATTGAAAATCTTGCTATGAAAAGTATGAAAAGAGCTGAGAGTCTAGTGACACAGCCTTCCCTAGCAGCAAAATTCCCTTTAGAGGTTCCTGCTCCCTGTCATCCATGAAGCCATTCCTCACTTTTTAAATTTACACTGTGCATCCACACTCTAAGTCAGGGTTTAAAAAAAAAAAACAAGACAAACTCCTGCATTTTTTTGGTCCCTATCTGGTTTTTTGAGTGTTAACCTGCATTATTTCAGTTATTTGTTCTATAATGCCACCATGCAAAAAAACACTGCTGCAAACAGTGCCACAGACAGGAATGATAGAGTAGGAGAAGGGAAGGCAGAAGGCTTTTCTCAGATGGCTTCACTGCCAAAGCTTCTGAGACTGTTGAAAATAAGATGCTAGCTGCTTATTTTTTTTAAAAACTATGGTCACAAAGTACACAAACTATCTATTCAAAACAGTACTTCCTCTTCACTCACTCAGACTGATACCTAGAGAAACCTTCTCCAAATATGTTCACGTTTCCATCCCGTCCTACAAAGTGTTTGATGTGGGATGCTAAGGGAGGGAGTATTAGCTCTTGGCCCTCATCATTAAACGTGTCCTGCTGCTGAATCTGCTTCTTTGCCAGATCCTGGTTTGTTGGATGGAGCCGTTCAGTAGCACCTATGTAGTGCAGCTGCCATGCACGGCAAGGGACCATCACTAGCCTTTGGAGCTCAGTCTTTGAATCAGTTAAGGACATCCCAGTGGAAATCCATAAACTCCCAGATACCCTCTAGGCTTCATGGCCTAAGTAGGACAACTGAAAGTGTCTGGCTGCTAAGCATAGGGTTCCAACTCTCCTGACTCTTGTATTTTTAAAAGACTTGTCCCTAGGATTGCTAGTGAGTATCTCAGCTTTTTTAAAAGTTTCAGTCCCTTGTGACTTCTTAGAGAATCTTGGAAATTTGAACCCCACCACGTTTAATGACTCTCAAAAAGCAGATAGCATATACACAGGCATAAGCCATTTTTTAATATAATTTAATTTTAAGGTTAATTTGAAGGAGAGTGATGTCAAATTTAAAATACCTGTTGGAGTATTAGTGCTATTTTTTAAGATTTGGGGTTGGCATGAAGTGCTACAATGTGTCCCAAATGACCAAAATGTTCAAGATGTGTGTGCTCTATAGTAGAATGTAATGCCTCTGTATATCACCCAGAAAACTTTACTCTTAATTGTAAGTGTACATTCATGCCTCAAGATGGAAATAAATGCAGTTTTGAAAATCTACTAAGTTATCTGCTAGCAGACTTGATAGTTTTGTCAGGTCTCGGTGAAACTGTTGACACCAAGAGAGTTGTAGACTTTTTTTCTCTTGATACATCAGATAAACTTTTAGAACACCTAAGGAAAGAAAGAACATTAATTTGTATGAATAATAGATGTATGCCTTGGGAGCAATATCGAATATTTATGAATTGTGTTTATATTCAATCTCCTCTTTTTAAAATTAAGGTGCTGTGAATATGGTTCAGCAATAAAAAGTTTAATACTAAAACCATCTGAAAGCACAGAAGAAGAACCTGTGACTTTGTTCCTTTGCTTTGTCAGTACCTCAAAGTTTTTCTTCAGTCATTTATATTTATTTGTTATTGTTTTGTGAATTTTCTTTTTATAAATGTTGCCATAACAGCTTGATTTTTCTCCCTGTGCTTTAACTATTGATGGATTAAAAGAATGTCTTTTCATAGTCGTAGCTTTTAAGGGAACCATGAACATCAGAGCTTCTCTTCTGAAGCTGTATAATTTTAGGCAGTACGGAAATGTCACTTTTAGAGTTAGATTCTAAATGTGGCAAAGTGGAACCTTTAGCTGTTTTCTAAGTTATTTAAAGAAGAAATGCCCTGGTTGTTCCTTACAGAAGTGCAGTATTCAAATGGTGTTGGTAATGTGGCTGCTAAGAACCAGAACAAAGACGGCCTTACCCTGAGTGAACTCAGCTTGGCCTAAATGAATTTCCCAAAGACTTACTTTTGGAATTGTGAAGCTTGATATTAGCAAATTAAACCACAGAAGAGTTGCAAGTTCTTGGCAGCATCCATCAAGAAGCATTCAGTGACTCCACAAGTAAACAGAAAGCTTCTATAGCAACAGAGTGCATTTCCATTCTGCAGGAGGAAGCATTCAGCTTCTGCAGATTTGGGAAGCTGAGGTAGGATTGTGATCTGTCTCTGTGGATGTAAAATACATATAGCTGGAACCGCTCTTAAGGCAGCCATTTTGTAGCTTAGTCAAATAGCTTTTGATTCAGGGAACTGCATATATCATATATCCTGTGCTCATAAAATAGTTTCCAAATACTTCTATTAATAAATAAAAAAAGTACAGGATAGCCTTTTCGTAAAGTAAACTGGAATGGCTGAAAATAAAATTTAGTTAACCAAGTGACTGAATGACATGATCCATTTCTAATCACAAATAAATATTTGAAGCTAGTTTATCAGGAATGTTATTTGATTAGCTTGCAGTACCTTCAATAGACATTGCTTTGATACTGTATATTTACTGCAGTTTACCTTGTGTATGCAACTATTGAGGAGCTCAGGGAAAGTGAAAGGCAGCAGTTAGCAGATAATACTCAGCTGTGCGAGACCTACCGTGGTCTTCCTTTTATTGACAAAATATTGATCCACAACTCTACTAATGCTATGATTTTAAAATTTTGGTAGATCCCTTTACCTCCCATGTTCACAAGTGGCAAAGATATTACCCAAAAGGAGTGACCTGATTTCAGTTTAAGAAGGTTAAAGGTTAAAGGTTAGCTCAAAAGCATCATCTGCCTAGCTGCTTAACTTTAAACTGATCAATTTAATGAAAATCTGTTTTGCAGATGGTGTTGTAATGTCTTTGGCAGGATTTAGGCAGCTTTAACATTAGACGTATGCTAGTAAAAATTATTTCTTTATTTGACCAGAACAACACCTTTTCTTTTATGTTTTAAGGTAAAAGGCATGTGGGATATGGTATTTTGGCAAAGGACCCAGAAGCAGAAAGTGTTGATGGTCTTTCCATATGGGCTGAAAACCAGAATACCCTTATGTCTATTGCTAACGATGACTGAAGAAACAAACAAAGCTGTATTCATTTTTTTACCATAATGTTTTACTTTGAACCCATAAAAAAGCATTTCAGTCAGACCTGTCCTTGGAAAAGGCTTGTCTTCTTTGCCTAGGGTGGAATGCAACAGCATTAACTTTTTTAACCTGGCAGAACACACCGATTGTCTCTTTCAGACCTTGTATTTGTAGGTCAGAAGTATTCTTTCCCTTGCTCTCAAACCAAGCAGTGATTGTGTTACTTAGTTGTAGATACTATAAATAAGAAGGCAAATTAGTCAATCCAAATGGTAAGTTTTATCTGATTGAGGTTGTCTGAATAAACAAAGAATTAGATCCTTGGGAGTGTAAAGAAGAACTTTGTGTTTACGTCTTCCGAGAATCAAGCCCTCACAGTTTTTGCCAAGATAATTAAGTTTCAGCACAAGCATATCTTTCTATTTTCAGATGTATGCAATTCAATAGGAATTTCTTGGGCTGCTAATGCAATACTATTATGTGTTAGCTTTGTAATTACCTAGGACTCTATCCCTTTGCTGAAATGCATTGTAATATTACACACACAAGCATAGTTTGCATGTTAGCAGTTATGAAACTGGTGCCTTTTGTTTCATATTGACCTTCTGACTTATTTAAAAGAGAGTTTACAATGAGCCTTTGTTTTGTCCGCAAATGATCATAAACAGCTTTCTAAAGAGCCCAGTAAAATGAGAGAATCACAAATGTATAACATCACATTTTGAAAGGGTGGAAGAACAAATGGGGCTTTTGCTATATTTTATAAGATGGATTTATAATCTGTTTTTGGGTCACTTAGGGCCAAGAATGTTCATGGTCAGCTGCTTGGTTCTGCTAGCTAGCATCCTCTGCAGGAAAGGCAAATACTATGCAGCACCTGCTCTTCAGCTGGGGCTCTGCATTGCTCTTTAAAATGAGGTGTCCACTTCTCTGCTGGTTCAAAGTCAAAAGATTAATCAGAGCAGCTTTTTTTCTGCATCTGTCATCAGCAAAGCAGAATAGTCTGTCTGGATTCCATAATGCTGTTTGCCTATTTGGATTTTAAATCAGCCAGGAGTATTGGATGCTTTGCTCATCTTTATCACGTGCAAGAGGCACACGTGGGATTTAGTCCTTAGGTAACTTTTAGTGTAACAGTTCCCCAAGGAGCACTGCTTGGTTTTTTCTCATTATCCTTGTTCTGGATGAAAGCATCGTTGTTAGGAATTAACAACTGAGGGGGGTGTGAAGTATATGCACATGGGGATGAATGCACTAACAGCCCAAATCACTTTGTTTGCTTTACTCTGTTTGGCATGAAATGTTGGTACTTGATCAGCTTGGAATTACCAGAAAGTCACATTTTATTCACTTCAATTGTCCTGCACTAACTTTTAAATATAAAATAGAATATCCTACAAATATACCAATCCAATTATTTAACTGTCATTGTCCCGGTGTGATGGTAAAAGAGGTCAGGAGATTGTGCAGCATTGATTTGCATAAAAATCATTGCAGAATGGAAATTGGAATACATCTGCACACCTGAGGAGCCAAATCAAGCTTTGCTTGATGTTATTCTTTTTGTTTGTTTAGAAGAAAACTGTTTTCAGTGATAAACAAAAGGTATTCTAATTTGTTCCTCAACACAAGCCTCATAAAGAGGATAGAAAGTATTTGAAATTTTAAAGTCCTTTGAGATTTATGTTCACTTAGGGTTTTAAATGTTTTATGAAATTTAATTTCCACTTCGAGATTTAGTTACTGTAATTCAGGTTACGCTGTTGTGCTTACATGTATAAAGAAAAACCAGTGTTCAAAGAATACACTGTCTAGTCACAGCTATGAATACATTGTGTAGTCATAGCTACAAAGAATGTGTGTGCCTACTGTATGTATGTGTACACTATAGGCAAGAATAATTATTTTAAAAATCAAAAAAACCCCAAACTAACTACAAAAAAATTGTTGGCTGGTAAAGTAGTAATTTTAAAACTATTTTTTAATGATAAATTTAAAATAAAGCAGTAGAGAAAATATTTTCACATTTTATTTTGTGTACATTTAGTTTGGTATTCAAAGGTCTATCTCTCAGATTGTCTTACATAATGGTCCTTGTTAAAAAAACAAACATCTTTTCTATTCATTCAGCTTATGGTGCACTGCTGAAACAGGGAGGTATTCTCAAATCATAGTTTAAAGAATCCTCATGTTCTTCCTTTGAAATGCTGTCCAGAATCCCAGTCTGTGTGCTGTCCTAGGTAAGGGTGTGTGAGGCTGCTCTTGGAAAGGAGAGTGTACCAGACTTCTTGCAGTGTGCAGCCTGCCCAGTGGAGCCCAAGTGAGTAGGTCCTCTTGCAGAGCAGGAAAAGTGAACAAGGAGAGCCAAAGCAGCAGAAAGAGGATCAGCCTCACTTATTCAGTATGCTCAACACACTCAAAATGGCTGTATAACAGCTATTTTTTTTTTTTTGTGCCTGGAATTCGTTCTTTCTGACATTAAGAGAAATATGTAATTATTTCTGACAGAGATTCAAAGCAGAGATGCAGTGTATAGTGTATGTAAGAGTACTGTGTCAGTGTGAGTGCATGTGTATGTGTGCATTAATAGATTGCAGCTACGGATTTAGCAGCCACTCCCTCCCAGCCTTGCACCACAGATTTTCTTGTTACCCTTAGGAGATTTTAGCTGATATTATGCAACTCACTACAGGTGTCTTTTCTAAAATTGTAATTAGTTTGCCAGACTCTCCCAGGTGAGATTTTTCTCTATGCTCTCTTCCACTTATTTAAAAATGAGCAGTAAAAAAACCTAAAAAGACTGACACTTTACAGGAAAGTTATATTTTGACATTAATATATGTAATTCAGCTTTGCTATTGTTTTTGCTAAGTAATTTAGAAGAAACATTCCCTTGGTCTATGCATTTATTGGTCCATCCACACAAAATTCCAGAACTGTGATTTTATAGGAGAGTTAATGGGAGTAAAGTCTTACAGACCTCATATGTACAGGACACATTTGAGCTTTTTGATACACTGGTTTTTAGACTGCATTGGCTGTATATATCTCTATATTGCTAGACAGACAAATTAATTTTCTGCATTTATTCTTTTTTCCTCCTTTGTCATACTAATGGAACAGAAAAGGATAAGAAAGGATAGTGAAGATGCTGGTGTGAGATACTAAGTAATGCAATTTCTGTTGGTTTCAGCAAGGATTTGGCACAATGAAGGAGACGTATTTTCTTGGATAAACTACCATGTGTATGTTTGTGGGTAAAATATGATATGATATGATACAGTACAACAGGAAACAGGTATTAACTATGTTAAATGTGAGTAAAGGCTTTATGTTGATAAAACATAAATTACAAGTAGTGGCTTGTAATAATTTTTGAACCTGATGGCCTGCTTGTTAGACTGGTGTGCCTAGTACAGACAGATAGTGCAGACGGATGATCATACAACCTCATGCTGATACACAAAAAAGTGAAGCTTTGCTAAGAACTTCAAGACCTTTTCTTTGTGGACAGCCATGAAGGAGGATGTCATAGAAATTACCCCCTTGCTCTGAAGCAGAAGGTGCCAGCCCTTCAGCACTGCAGCAGACAGATACACAGCGTATTGTGCACCATAGCCTCAGGGGAAACTGCATGTTCTACTCTACCAGTGGGAAGGAAGGCATTAAAATAATCCTTAGCTTTTAAAGGCAGGGGGCATTGAAGAAAACAAAAATTGAGCAAAGGTAGTCTTTGAATGATGATTCAGATTCCCATGCCTTGGGCATCCTACTGCAGTAGCAGTTATAATAACAATAAAAACAGGTTTTGTCATATACAAGGGGTATGAGCAATACTCCTTGGTTATGCATGAATAGGAAGCATACTGCTAATGGGAGCTATGAATAGTAACATACTTGCCACATTCCAAGAGTGGATGTTTGACCACCTAACAAAAAAAATGTGATTTTTTTTTATATGTAAAATTGTTATCCTAGAGTTTTAATCAAACCATGCTGTTCATATGATTCACATGTGTAAAATACATGGCTGTATAACTGCTGGTTTATTACTGGATTATATGCAGGAAGCCTCACACATAGGGACAGTATTCAATGTTCAGCCCAAAGAGGCTTTTTATTTGTAGTCCCTGTTCTCCCTTGTGAACTCTCTCAAAAGTCAAGACCCACTCACTACTTCCTTGCAATGTTTCTGGAGAAAAGAATTATAGAGCCACTCATAAAGATGGCACAGAATATGCTGATCTGGGATAGTTTGTACCCCAGTCTTTAACAGAAAACCAGATTACTCTTAGAGAAAGTTCAAGATGACCCTTTTAAAACAAAGGCCAACAGTGGAAACTCTTCTTTCCAGAACTTATTCAGGCAATTCCAAAGGTCTACATCTCTTGATTTTAAAGTTGTTTAGCACATATGGAATTTTTTCATTGGCATCCTAAGCTTGTGTAGCTGTGTAACCTATAGGTTTATAGAGACTCCTAAGGGTTATTGAATCAAACTTCCTACTTTTCACAAGACTACCTAAAACTAAACAATATGACTGAGAGTGTCATCCAGATGCTCCTTGAGTTGTGACAGGATTGGTGACCTCTTCCCTGAAAAACCTGTTCCAGTGACCAACCACTCTCTCAGTAAAGAACCCTTCCTTGCTGTCCAAGCGGAGCTTCCTTTGACACAGCTTCATACCATTCAGACAGCAATGTTCCTATTTTCTATGTAACCTGGACAAAAACTTGCTCTATGGAAAATAGATTGAGGAAAAAAATACTAACATTCTTTAATTGAATAAACACTTCGTGAATGACCAGAAACTTGATATTTTTTACAATTAGAACAATGAAACAAAATCTGAGGAGGATCTTGGTATTCTTGTTCTTTGTTTGCTAGTGATGAGAGCATGGAAAAAAGCTTGCTTTACTACTGAAATGAGACAGCTTTAATATCTAGATGTTACTATTTTGGAAACACCATTTGGCATTTGCAGATAAGTAAGCAGCTAATGAATGACTGGAAATTAGGAAGGATAAAGCTGGTGGAAAAAAATGAGTCCAAACTACAAGTACTTCTGAAAACATTATGTCCTTATTTGTTCAGGAACTTATGTGACTCAAAATCTTGACCCAGGAGGAAGCTGGAATACTGGGATATGTCAGGACAGGCTCTTCTGAAGTCAGGTCTCAGATGACAAAGATCACAGGCCACATAAAATAGTTTAGGACTAATTTTACCAAATTTCTGTCCTAGAGTTTGGGACGATTTGAAGGCACTGCTGTATTGTTAATCCCCTGGGTCTAACCCTGTTGCAGATGCATCTCAGTAATAGGTGTTGTACCTAGGCTGTGGATATCCTTTGTCACTTTTTGATTTACTAAGGTAGGTCATGATGAATTGGATATGCTGTCAATGTGCTCTGTCTCTCTGTTCGTGTCTCTACTGGTGTGTTTTGTAGTGTGTCAGGCTTCAACAATATCTTTGCAACACTTGAATTTCTGTGACTTAGAGAACTCAAGAAGTGAAAACCTTTGTAGCTATTCATTAGAACTGCCTACAGGTATTTTTGAGAAAGAGCAAATCCTTTCTCAGACACTCCGTAGTCACTTAGAATTTTTTTTTCTCCATTTTGGGTTGTCTTCTTTTTTTATTTCTTGAAAAACAAAAATAGGACTGTGGTACCATCTCTGACTCAACATGTTACATGTAGAGCCTGGATCCAAGAAGTCGTGCTAGTTTCTTTTTTTTTATATAATGAGTTTTTGGTTTTTTTTAGCAGCTCAAATTCTGTGGCCTCACCTACCTCAAAATCATCAAACAGATGATATGGTTTACCCAGAGAATTTTGGGGCACACAAAGTAAAAGAGCTGTGCTGGTTTTGAAGAGTTCTGTGTAAGGGAAAATTTTTATGATAAGGAAGAGTTGAGCGGCTAATCAATAAAAGGAGACTGTGAAATCATGCTACTGAGAGCCTATATCCCAGTTCACTCAGCTTTTGTGCTCTCCAGATACAAAGGCTTTATGCCTCAAGTAACCACAACAGGAATTAAACAAATGTCTTTCCTTTACTTCTAGTAGTTGTTTGTCCTAATAGATTTAGAAGGTAAGGTCAATACTGTCTGTACGGGGAAACAGAGCATGGCTTTGGGAAAAAAAAAAAAATGTGTCTCTAACCAAGCAGAGGTGAGTGAGAGGTTGGCCTGTAAGATGTCTGACAGTCTAAATGGACCTCACAGAATTATAATTAAGCATAGCAAGTTCTTCGCATATGTATGTCTTTCTGTCTGCATGTGCTTATTTTTACATGGATTTAACAGAGTGTCAGTGGTTGGGAAGGATGAATTTGAGTAGTGTGAAGTGTTAGAGGTGGAGTCTGAAGTTGTTCATGCTCACAAGAGTTCTGAGAGACTCACTGTTATCCAATGGTGGTGTTAGGAAGGATGGGTTTCTTGCACAGGGGGTGCAGTGGACGGTAACAAAGGGGCAGGTGTGCGTGCTTATAAAAGTGTGCACTTCCCAGGAGCGTAAAACAGGACTTCAAACTATGTGTGTCCCAGGCTGCTACTGTTCTCTTCTATAATGCTCTATGAAGATCTATATATCTTAGTGTCTGCTGTTGTAAAGGTTGGATTTCCATTTTTCTTCTAATTTCCTTCTCCCAGTTACTTATATTTTTCTTATATATACTTTTAGGGCTGAAATTATCAGGGTTTGGTCTGGGTGTATAGAATAATTCTTTCTTCTTTGGAGTTTTTTCTGAATCACTTAATAGTGAGATATCTTTCCAGCTTGTCCTAATGAAAAATACTCCATTGCAAATAAAGTTATTTAAGTACATTTCTTGCAGTGGCTGTCCATAACAGAAGAGAATGTTACTTTAAAAGCAACAACACATTAATAGGCCAAGTATACAGTCATTGTCCTATCACAGCAAATTATACCATTAGTCCACCTTATCTAATCTCTTTGCTATAGACTGCCTAACAACAATTGCTTCTCAGAGCAAAGCAGACAAAAAAAAGAGCAAATATAGAATAAAGTTGCTTATACAGAAAAATTCTTCTTTTTTTCATATGTCCTCTGTACTTTGTAATGAATTAACATCATACAAATTNGTTGTCTTTGGGTAGTCTAATAGGTGTACAGACTTCAAATAGGTTTATAAAGTGAACTTCTGGCTCAATCACATGCAGTGGGAAGGAGGTCTACAGGTTAATTTCACCTGCATACAACTATTTTTTTTGCTTTTAAAATATTCTCTCATTAATTTTTAAAGTTTTGTTTGGTTTTATTCATCTGGTAATAGAATGAAAAAAATCATGTGTTCTTACTTGCTTTATGATATTTTACATAACATGTATAACTTCACAATAATCTTTATGATTACTTTATGGTCTTTTTATCATGCCTCTCTTTTATTTACACAAAAAATTTCAATCCATTCAGTCTTGCTTTTAGTGGAAGTTTTTCCACATTTCTGCTAATCCCATCACTGATCTCTGAACTCCTTTTACCGCTGTTAAATTTTTCTGGAGACACACAGATATTTCAGAACTGAACACGCTGTTCTCAGTGGAACTGTATGATCTTACTATCCCATGCCTGGTGCATCCAAAAATATAATCTGCTTTAAACAAATCCTATTGCAGTCTGTGCTGGAAATATGTTGCCTTTCATTACATGCTTCTTCCCACGCCCCCCCCATCATACTGATTGCTAAAGTGTCCTAGAGTGGCTACATTTAACTTAGGCACCAGTAACACGTTTGATTGGTTCAAAGTATTCCTCCTAATACACATGTTCTTGGATTTATCTGTCAATACTGAGTTTCTTCTGTATGCTCAGCTAACTTTAAAAGTGTCTGGCATTTCTCACAGTTCTTTGGCTGGTCTTGACTGTCATGAATTCATTTATGACTTCTGCAGGATCAGTCCCAGTTTTCAGTTATAAGACACAGAGGTAACTTTTGTTATCTAGCTTGTTTTCTGTCTCTGTCAGTTTTTAATACATGAGTTTTTTGCCTCTCTGTTAAGTGCCTACATGCATTGTTAGGCTGCTTCTGCATAGCCAGCAGAGTGGAAAAAAACTCCAGCTCTGAATTAACCCATGTACTAATTAAATTCCTGCTAATATTAGGAGAGTGAGAGAAAGAAGCAACTCCCTGCACCCTTGTAACATTGCCTGTCTCTTCAGATAGCTGCCTCTCATTGCTTTTCCACATTTATTCCACATTGCTATACCTTGAGGTGCAAATACCTGTAGGCAGTTAACTATTTGCTGAGACTGAAGAACAGAAATAGCTAATTAACCATTTATCTGGAAATATTTACCCCAGATATTTATTTACTTGATGTAAAATAGAAGATGCTGTTTCCACATATGGGCTACAAGGCTGAGGCATAACTGCAATTGACTGTTTGTAGTGCGCTCTTTTCATACTGTTCAGTGCTAACTTTAATGTATTATTGATTGTTATTAAGGTATACCATGAAATACAGATGGGATGTCTGTTCTGGTAGAACTCATACTGTGGGAACTATGTTGACTTCTAGATTGTTCTGGCCTTCATGCTGCTTGACATTAAAACCTTTCACATTAGGGTTTAGAAGAGAAAGAAATATATAGTAACTATATTACCCTGTATGTAGTGTGAAGTAATGTGAAAATATGACACCAAATTCCCACCCCACCAAGTCAGCACAAAATTTGAAATGAAATATTAATTTCAGAGCAAGCCAGGAAGTTCAAATTCCCTGTGTGACTGTATATAAACACTAGTTCAGGATAGTCAATACCTGAATTTAAATAAGCTGCACTACCTGCCAGTAGAAAGTGCTAAAAGTGGAGGGATTAGGGGTCTGATTTTCTAGAATATGGAGTCCTAGTGACTCCTCCTGGCAGTCTGTTTAGCATCTCAGGATCCAAGGTCGTGCTCATGAGTGACTGGCACCTCTGTGCTGCCTGCCAGCCTACATCCTTGCACAGCCTTCTTGGATGGATGTATTGGCTAGTTTGAAATACACAAAAATTGCATCAGAAGATCAATTACTGCTGAAATGTCACTACTGAACCCTGTAATAGTGCTAATTAGTTAAAGCAAAAGAGTCGCTTATCTTGGCAGCAGATCACTGATTTTTTTTTCACAAAACTAGGTTTGAAGTGCTTTACATCCTTCCCCCTCCCCCTTTTTTTGGAGAAGTTTAAGTATATAAATGTTGAGGGGTTTTTTTTCTGTTTTTTTATTTACTATATTCCCATAAAAAGAAATACTTTTAATGTTTCTCACCATGTCCAGCAATTTCCATCTTAGAATAGCTTACTTTTGTTTGGAACTCTTTTAAAGAGGCTATTAGTCATTGGAGAAAACTTGAAACAAGGAAACGTATGACAAACACACAGTCACAGGACAGCCCTTTCTCATTTTGGCTCAGCTCCCTTTCTGCCATTAATGGGGTAGAAAAGAAACTGGAGATGTGGTGCAAGTTCCCTGCCGTGGAGGAGGGCAGAGTGACTCTGCTTGTGTCAGGGAGTCCCTGGCTGGCAGGGATCCAGCTGTGTGTGCCCTGTCCTTCCCCCCGCGCAGGAGTTGTGTGAGGAGAAGGGAAGGGCAGGAGCTGGAGCACATGGAAGTGTGTCTGTGATGAGAATGAAATCTCTGCTGCGCAGGGAGACACGGGGAGCTCGCAGGCAGAGCTGGCTCAGGGGGATGCTGGTGACTGCAGAAAACTTCTTATCTGCTGCAGAAAAGCAGTGGCTGCTGTCACAAGCTGTAGGGTCTGACTGCAGTTCTATGTTTTGATCCCCTGCTCAGGTAGGTCTTATTTTTCTTGTGGTCACCTTGCAGGGAGCCTTCCTGGGCCGTGTCAGTGTGTTCTGGGCTTGATGAACTACCACAGTTCTTTCCCAGCACCAGTTGTTCTTTTTCAGTGCTAAAACATGCTCTCATTCACACATCCCATCCCCCAACTTTTCACCTAGCATTTACTTTTTGTGAGGATTATTTTCTCACTATGCCACAAAAACAAGATTCTCAGCTGCCAGTGGCATGAGCAGAGTCTGTGAAGCTTCTTTCGCATGAGATAGGTAGGTCATAGTGTTAAGCAGAAGTAAATATTTGCAAAGATTTGGGAAAAATACAGGGGTTTTTCTAGTTTTTATCCTCTACTGAATTTGTTTGAAGCTTTAAAAATGTTGTTTGTTTCCTATTAAAATGGTGATGAGAGGAAAGAGACAAGAAGAATGTAGGCCAAATCCATCTTTGTTGCAGTATTGCTGATCTCAGTATTACTCCAAGAATAGAGAAGTTTTCCAAAACGACAGTGTTTCTTAAGTCTGTCAATTGACTGGGACATGGCTCTCCTGTGGTTTGACTACTGTGGTTTGTCACTACTGTGAGAAATTATCCAGTTCAAAAAGTCCTGTTATTTGGGTAATTTCTTGCTGAAATTGATGGTTACTGTTCCTGTTTTTCTCCCAAAGTTTATTTCTAGGGCTTTCCCGTTTGTTTCTGGTGCTCTACATAAAAGGCTAGTCACAAAGACACTGTCATAGAGACTGCAGTGAGGATGTGTAAAAGAGGAGAGGATGTGAATTTGGGACTGTTTTACCTCTCATGGAAGCAGTTTGCCTGTTGATACAAAGTGTGAGTTGATACAGTGAAATCCACCTCCTAAATATCTTTTACAGATCAAACCAGGTTTCTGGGTATTGATAACCATGACATATTTTGTGTGTGAGCATACACACAAGGATGCTTCATTTATAGCCCATTTATCCTCCTAAATTATTCCACATTTGTGAGCATTTTTTAGGCAGCTACTATTTAAAACCAGAAAGCCTCCACCCTAAAAGGCCCCAACCTGTCAGAAACATTTCCTTTCTTGCCTGAAGCTTGGAATTTCACTCCAAAATGCCAGCTCCCTCAGGAGTGTGCATAGTGTCATCCTTGCCTTGTGGTTTACGCTTTGCAACCTCACACACAGAGCCATTTTTTACCACCTCACCACATTCTTCTTCTTTCTCCACCAACATCTCTTTGTGTCTTATTTTTCACAGTGCCATTTGCACCTAGATTTCTGCAGACCAATTTCACTCTTGCCAAGCCCTAGACCACTTTATATTTTTCTCCTTTTCTGCCAATAACTTTATTCTCCACTTTCTCCTGTTTATGAATGTGAGTGTTTTTCACATTGTCAGGTACGCATTTCTATATATCTGGGATGATTGGGATAAAAGTTTTATTGTTTTGAGCTTGAGTTGGCTGTGTTGTTTCAAGTAATAAAGAAGAAAGGTATGCTGAATATCCCACAGGAAGCTATCATGCATTTTGAACTTGCTGCATATTTTGCATTAGGAAAAATATGTTAGAAATTTGTAGGGTGCTCTCTTATTCTGTCAATACTCTTCACATGGCTGCATGTACAGAGCCAAGACCCAGTAATAAGAGGGAAAAACTGCTGTAACTTTGTGACTAATATATTTTAGAAATGTCTTACATTTTTTGTCTAATAGCTTTTCCATACATAGTAGCATTTCAGTTTGAAGGAATGACTTCTCAAGGCCTATCAGAGCTAAAAACAAGTGCTAGCATTCTGCTGAAAAGCTGGAAACTCCCCACCTCCAATGCTATGAAGCTTCTTTTCCAGACTCAAAGATCATAAGATTAATACATCATTGGTAAAAGGCCCATCCTGGGTCCTGCCCCAATGTAATCTGATTTTTTTTTCTTTTTTTTTGGTGTTTGAAACCAAGGAAATGTCTTGATGGGGACTTTGGTTTTTTGCAGAAAAACCAGACTAATTACAGCTGATTTAAGCTAACTGGGCTGTGAGCGTTAACAATAATTACTCTTGGAGACAACTTTAGGTCTTGTTTCAAGCATGGAGATTTTGTTGACACCATCATCTAGGTCTCAGTTGAGATTTCTCTAAAGACCACTCTCCTTTCACATGATAAGTGTAGAAGTGTGCCTTGAGCAGTCAGTGTGCCCTTTGTGAGGAGTGCTGGACCTGTGCTGGGTTCATATTGACAATATAAAATCTTCCATGTGGCATCAATAAGGCTGGGATAAAACAAGTGACATACAATAGTTCCAGACCATGGTATTTCATAATTTTTTTAGGTATAACCACATATAAATAAGTATCTGAATATGTAAAGGGGTCAAACCAGGGCTTTGATATTCACAGCACATATGCTGATATGACTGTATTGTTTAGGTAGGGTTAATTTTTTTCCAACTCAAGCAAATGGTAAATTTTCCATTGAACTTGATGGAACTAAGATTTCACACATGACACTTAAATCTGTGCTATATAAAGCTTTGTATAAATACATCTGTGTATAATATATATCACAAGCATGTACAAATGTGTTTGTGTATATTTTAGCCAATTACATAAACTGTTCAAACTGTCTACTATGCAGATGCCTTCGAGTGAACAAAATAAAAAATCTGGGTAGAGGTAAAATACTCAGATAATGTAATGGAACATGTTTTTCACTATTGTAATTTTGAGAGGTTTTGTTCCCTTTATCAATTGCCTTTTTCTACTATAAAATCCCATGCAATCTTTTTCTAGTTGCATCAATTTTCAGCTACAAGTGTTTTACATTATAAAACTGTGTAAAACAGACTAAAAATTGTGAAGTGTAAGAGCAGATAATCTGGAGACTTAAGTGCTTTGGGCAAACTTCTCTTGCCAGCTTTCAGAGATACAGAGGAAGACTGTATTTGAAACCCCTCATCAGAGTAAAATGAACGTTTTAGTGTTCTCGGACATAATATCAGGCTAACATGCTCCCTGACTGACATCCCATACATACTGTATAATTGCCAGCCTGTTTCGCCAAGTGCCTTGAAGATTACATTTTTTTAATGTCCCAATATTAATAACCAGATGTGATCTTCTTCCTGCCCAGGGGTCAAGCTAGCTGGCCAGGTCAGGCTGTTTGTCTGTGTGCACAGACTGTGAAGTCTATTCAGAATGACAGGTATGGGGGGGGAGGCGGGTAGGGTGTTAACCTCAAGACCACCAAAAGGGAGTTCTCCCTGCTGGGAACAAAGACCAGCAGGAGCTTCAGCCTTTTTCAGTACTCCTGGGATTTTAACCAAGTGAACAAAAGATGATGCACAGCTGAAGAAATGCTCTTCACAGCTGATACATAATTTAAGATGTTCAGTTACAAACAACCGGATATGTATTTGTGATTTCATTTGAGCACAGTCCAATTATCTGCAGTCAGTTAATATTTTTGTATGAGTAGTTTCTGTGTGCTGCTTTATATGCTCAGAAGACACTCAAACGCCAGAGTTTGAATACACGCTAGCCTTGAAAATAGCCCTAGTACTTAAAGAAATAGCATTAAAACACCAGCAGTTGCTATGGGGTGTTTTGTACATTCTAGTTAATGCTTGCCAGTCTACATATAGATTATTTTATAATATGATATAGTTTCATTAAACATGTATTATAAAAACATTTACTCTTCACTCTCTCTTTTTGTTAGGTAAAAAAAAAAAAATCAAAAGAAGAAGCTATTTGTTTCCTAATTGATTTTCTACGTTAGTTGTTCATTGAATAGATAAGTAGTGCCTGTGATATTTGATTACAGAGCAAGGCACCCATTTAACCTTCCGTTCTTTCCTGGCCAGGATTTCAAATACAATACAACGTACCTCCCTTAGGCTCAGTAGGATTAGACTGCTAGCAGTAATCCCTGATGCTATGAAATAGACCTGATAGAACTTCAACTCACTTGTTTAGGATTATGCTCATGAATTTCAGTCATCTAGTTGTATTAACCCTTTGGGAACTTGTGTGGTTCATGCTGCTATTAAAAATCAAAAATTATAACAAACCATGTTAGACACATATCAAAACTTGATCTATGTGTTTTAAATAATTTACTTTTGCTTGGTGATCAAAATGTAAAATTCATATTGAAATGCATTTAACTCCTATAGCATAAATCCTGAGTTTATTTTAATTCTAATGTTCAGGTGCCCTTTGTAGTTCAATGGTGTCTTTAAACAGGTTGGTCTCAATTTGTGCATTGCGTTTTAAAAATTGTTTGAATAAATTTTAGTTCTCAAGGTTGCACTGAAAGGGCAGACAAGTGATATCTGCTAACTGCAGAGCGTCAATGCAGAATCTCCCAGTATAATAACTTGAATGCAAAGCATGGTCCTGTGGTAAAGAGGAGGGGTACTGATACCTGAGCTATCATATCCAGGCTTTTTTGATTATAGCAACAATGGGAAATACTGATTTATGATGACTTATGCCCTGAGCTAAAAACAGAACAAGAGTTCCAGAGCATTTCTGATGGGCCATGAGACAGTTGGTGTGCAAAAGCATTGTAATCACTCCAGATTTGGGCTACTCTTTTGAACTGGTGAGTTCTGTTTAAATGCTGATTTTTAATCTGGCCAAATCACTACAGGGAATAACTCTATACTAGAAAAAAGAAGGAACAAATATTTTCTTTCTTTCGTTTTCAGGATCCTAAGACCCACCTACCAGTCTCTTAAGCTGTTGAACCACTAGTTTGAAGGCTCATTAAATATTTATGTGCACAACTAATTGTACTGATTATTGAAATGAATATATGTATATGTTTTAGAATATTTGATGTCAATTACAGTGAAAATTGTGGAGAGTTTGACTTGGGAATTCTAACCTACTATTCTAGCAGAATATAGAGTCAAACTAGGACTGACTGAATATGCACATTAAGGCATCAATTGGTGAAACTACTGCCATTTCAATACACCTGCATTTGGAATTGCTATATTTAACAGCAAGATGACAGGCAAAATCAGTCCTACTAGCTGCATTCGATGACAGAGGCATCAGGGCAGTTCTTTACCTTTAGACACTATTAAAGCATGCCTATTATGGTAGATCTGTTGGATACTCTTGATACATCTGATGATAAAGTGGTATTGATGAATAGCTGAAGGCCATGAGAGCAATAAATGAAGTTACTCTTGAGTGATTTCATTCTTTTTTTGCCGGAGGACTTGTGAGTGGGGGTAGTTTGGGGTGGTTGTTCATGAGCCCAGTGGTTCGCTCATGTACTCCCACGTGGAGCATTGCTGAGTTCTAGTCTGTCACCCTTCTTGATTAACATATGCCCAAGGCCATTACATGAGGATCGTGTATGCTTGAGGTGTGGGTGTCTCCATGATGCAGATGATTTTATTCTCCCCAGCAATATCATTAGACTTGGATGGGGAAATCAATTGTTTGACTTCGTATCTTGCCAGGCATGGGGTTTGGATATAGCAGCTGTGTTGCAAGCAGAGGTCCAGCTGGTGGCATGCACAGGTGGTAAGAACGGCCAAGGCAGCACCACATAGCTATCCTGCACTCAGAAGCTGTGCTGACTCTGTATTTGGCTCCTGAGTGATAAGAATCCCTTGGTAGTTTCTATGTATACATATGGCTGGTTGCTAAATGCATAGATGCTGCTTCTCTTTCAAACTGGCTTCTCTCTTTTTTTTTTTTTTTTTTTTTGTCTTAGAAATATCTTCCAAAAACTGTGCCCAGTCCTGCTGCTGTTGAAACCTAGAGTCAATTGCAGTATTTCATACATTTAAACTTTTGTCCTTTGTTGGTTAGTTTTGGTTTGACACCTGGTATATTTCTGTTTCCTGATTGATTGCAAATGTGCCATTAGAAATGGACTGTTTCATGAATGCTAAGTTTACACATTCAGAATCTGTTTTCCCTGGATATTCTGCAGTATGTGTTTAAACATAGCTGTTTCTGAAAAAAATTCCTTGCTTAGGTCAGCAGATTTAGTATGGAGAAATTAATGGAAAGCAAACAGCCAAGAGGTGGGGCATGGAAGGAACTAATTCAAGACTTTCAGATTAATATAGCCAGTATTTTCCATCTCTCCATCTGATGCTTTAATTCTAAATGCAGACCTTTCAGAACTTAATGGCGTACAGGTTGCCACCTTCAGACTTGCTGAGAAAAGAGAGGTAAACCAGTAAAGTTTGATGAAGCTTAAGCTTCCAGGAATCTAGCTGTCTGTCCATTAGCCAGTTTTTCTGACAGCGAGTATTTTGCAGATGCAGTTTCAGTTCTATTCCAACTCTCTCAAATTGCCTCTAGTTGCAGTTTCACTCTGTTTCAGCCTAAAAAACTGAAATGAATCAGACCCCAATTCTCTCTGAATACTTCATAATTCAGATCAGCTAACAGTGCCCTGGGCTAAATTGAAAATATACTGAAAGCTTGTGTTTTCAGAGAGTGGTTGGCAAAGGAAGAATCTGCTTTCTCCTTTTCTTGATCAGAAATTTCAAATTTCGATTATTCCACCAATTATCAAGTTGCACTTGTTCTTCAGTTACTTTTAGGGTAAAGGGAATGCAGGGTGGCCATGTTGGGAGAGTTTGTTCTTAGATGAAAACAAATTTTGATGGCTTGGGTAACACTACTATTTATTAATGTGCATTTACTTAGCAAAGCACAAAAAGGTTGTGTGTGTGTGTGTGTGTGTGTGAAGGGAATCTTATTAAGTCTAAATAAATAGACTGTAGAAACCATGGTAATACTTTACACTTCTGTAAAGCCTTTATTCAGAGGCTTTCAAAATGTTTTAACAATGTTAATTAAATTCAATGTTCCTTCATTCTGTGTTAGCCTAAGTGCATATAGGGCCATCTTCATGTACATACTGGTAGAATGGAAGAAAGCTCGTGTTCAACTGTGTGCAGCAGCATTGAACTGCAAGTATTTTCTAGGCAGGTGA
>VWZN01005436.1:27840-40298 GCA_013396955.1 Regulus satrapa | reverse complement strand
TTTTGTTTATGGAAAGGGACTTTGGTCTTTCTATTTCACTTTTCAGTAAGCTAAACCAATGTAATAATCAGAAATAGTAGTTAAGACAAACATCTAGTATTTCAAAAGAACTTTAAACAAGAAAAAATATTTAGCTCTCTCAGAACATGCTTTAAATGTTGCTTCTCTTGTGTAGTTTCTCTCTCTACTGGATCTGATATTTGTGTATTGCATCCCTGCAGATGACCTTCTGTGGCTCTGAAATTTTTTGGTGTGTTATTTCTAAGACATGGAGACCTAGTGTAGACCATCCCTTTTTATACTAAGACTTTGAGTTGATTGCTGTGCACATTTAGGATCTCTTCTGGGGCAGGCATTGGACACATGTTGGATGTGTGATAGTTAAAGATGCTTAATAATACCATTCCCTGTAATTCTGTAAGGATTCCCAAGAAAAAGGAACAGGACTATGAAAAATTCCAGTCTGTGGGTCCTCAGGACATTGTAGCCAGGGAGAACCTTCTGTAAGTGGAATTAAGATGCCTGCCGGGAGCAGAGTTTCTGCAGCAGTGCTTGGATCCTCTGATCTCTGCATGCTTTCCCCAGGTGACAAACTTCCCCTTCACTTTGAGGGCATCTGCTACTCTGGACTCTTTCTCCTGTGGATGAATATATAAATCTATCAGCCGGGTAAGGTGGCTAGCAAAAAGCTTGCCAGCACTTTGTACCAGCTGTTGAAAAGAAGTTTCTTAATGCACATGCACTGGTTCATATACCTTACACCTGCATTTACAGGGGTGCTGAGCACCTTCAGATGCTAGTCTGCTTTGTTTATTCTGTGTGAAAATTTGGCCTGCACTATCTCAAGCTGGGCTTCTAAAGCTGAAAATACACCCCTCAAAAGAAAAAAAAAAAAAAAAAAAAAAAAAAACAACTCACTTTTTTTGGGAAAAAAACANNNNAAAAAAAAAAAAAGAAAACAACTGACTGTTTTTGGGAAAATACCAGGCAAAAACCATGAGATACTGATAAGCTGGGTCAAATTTTGTTCCAGTTATTTTTAAAGCGAAGAGATACTAGAATTTGGCCTTTATTTTTTTCTTTCATGGAGCTTCTTGTCTTTCTTTAAGAAAAGAGAGAGTATTTCCTTGAGTATAAACTTCTTAGTTATCCTGTGCTGTGGTAGGTTGCTTTTTGGGGTTTTTTTTTTCCCCCATTTGAACAAAAGATGTTCAAATGTAGAATTATTTTACAGTTTTATAGCATAACTCATTAAGTATTTATAAAGTAAAACAATGCTGAAAAAAAGTATTTGATATTTGGTATTTACTGTGACTGTGCAGTAGCAAATATTTACTGCTACATTTGCTTCCAAGTTCCATTGTATATCTGGAAGCTTGATAATAACAGTTCATATTTTCTTACCAAACTGATAATGTGTTATTAATTCAGATGAAAAAAGAGGTAGCTATACCAGATTCTTCTGTTTTGTCCCAGGTTTGAAATTTTATGAGAACCAGACTACACATTCCTCTGCTGTTAGACAGTATTATTTTCAGAGATGCTAACCTGTTAGTGATTAGCCCAGACTAGTGTCTTGGATGCTTGTGGTATCAGAAAGCCTTTCCCTGAGGACTCTTCTGCTCCAAAGAGAATTTCCACATCTGAGCTTGAAAAAGATGGTCTGAACCTGTGCATATTCCCAAGTAAGGGTCAAATCCCATGAGTCAATGGGAATTTTGTCTGACTAAAGACTGCAGGATTTGACCCTTCAGGATTTATTTGTTTCTTTTACAGATGTTTAAGTAATTTAAAATTACGTGGCCCAATGTTCAAAGAATTAGCTGCCTAATAGAATTTTTGCTTCTAACCCCAGCTAAGTCACTGTCTCTGCTTCTTGGTGCCTTTCCACTTAACTCATACTATACAGTAAATTAAGGAAAATTCAGGCTTCCAGTGAAATTATTATCAAGGAAAGTAAATTACAAATTATCACAGACTGTATATGGCCAAAAAGGTAATTTTAGATTTATTTGTAGAAAATAGCTATCGTCTTTATGTTATTACTATTGGTAGTGCCAGAAGGCAGTTTATTTCCTATGTTTCTTTGTTGCTTTATGCAAGATTTTGCTCAGTGATCCTTATCATTGTTTTTGTATGTTTGATTGCATTTACTATAAATATGTATTTTTAGGGACCCATCTATAAACTTTCAAAACATGCTTCCTTCTGCAGCCTATCACTTCAACTCTTTATTTTGTCTGGATGATAGAGCAACTATCATATTTAACATGGTCAATTTTAATACAACAGTTGGAGAATCAGGACATGCCATGTGTTACACTGATCTTGTGTTTGAACATGCAAATAAAATACATACTTGTTTCTGTGTATGTGCACTAAGTCATGTAAGCATGTGACAACACAGAGTTATGTTTCATCACATGGTTACCTGATGCTGTTTTCTACTTGGTTAGTGCAGAGTGTTCTACAGAAATTCCATATCTGCAAAGATATGAACATCTTTCCTATTATCTATGCTTGTAGTATCTATGTGTCAGGCTTTTCTGCAAACATCTTGGTTAAGAAAAGGCTGTAGTAAACTGTATGTACAAAGTTGTCTATACATATATACACACACACACACACATATATATATATATAATAGTGTGTGTATTACAAACTCATTAAACTCGTGCTTTAATAGTCTATTTATTTAGATAAGCACCTCCAATCTGGGTGTATCTAGTACTTAAGGAAAAAGCCCTACTGACCTGGCAGCAAGCAGCACCTATGAAAGGGGAAGTCTAGCAGGATGTGGCAATTCAAAGGAGTCAGGCTGACCCCTATCTTTTTAGTATCCCTGAAAAACTTGGTGGCAAGAAACAAATCATCTTCTTCCTTACTAGATCTGCAGTTTCAAACTCTCTGTCTGAACTTTGTCTTTGCAGCATGGAAACAAAAGATGAAACGGTTGTGTGGAGAGCCATTAAAAAGAAAAAGAGAAGAGACAGTGAATTTTTCTAGAAAGCCTTATAGGAAATTTCATTTAATACTAAAGAACCTGGCTACTAATTAGGAGGGGGCAAAGAAAGAAGGAGAAAGAAATGGATTTTCTTTTTGCTAGTTGATAGGCTTTCGTTTCTTTTCCTCGCCTCATTGCTTGGAGATGAAAACAATCACTTTTGACACCTGTTTTTCTCCTTCCCTGTAAACTGTTGGTATTTTCTACAGCCCCCATAAAACTTTTCACTGCCCTGCTGAGTGTCTTTCATAACCAGTCATACAAAATGCCTTTCATAATCTTTCTGCAGTCGCAGTAGAGGAGAGGACACCGTATTAAAGCCATTTGCTTCTGCTAAGGACAAGAGGAGACGGAAGCTGCATTTCTAAATTGGGCACTGTGTAGTTTTACTTATTGATTTACAGAGCACTTATTATCATAGTAGAACATTATAATGAACATAGCTGAAGAGTGAACGTTTGTTGAAACATGTCTGAGGCATTTTCTACATGTTGCTTGAGGGATGAATTAATTTACATGATGTTTTACTTTTAAAATAAAACAATTTATTATAGAAATCAAAATGTCAAATCTAAAGGCTCTTATCTGTGAGCTCTCATAAATTATTTCCTTGAAGCTTTTTTGGAGCAGGACTTTTCACATATTCCTCCCTCGAGCCTAAATTACACAAACAATAAGTAACAAGTTATTTTAAGTCTAATGGTAATTAACCATGAAAAAAACCCTACTTGTGTTGATTTTAGTTGATTTTTCCCTTAAGATAAAAGTGTCTTTTTGCTGTGGATTTCTGTTTCTTCATAATTTCAAGGTTTTGAGTCTCTTTTTTGGCCTTTTGCCCTTCATTTTTTTAAGTGGACGCTTACCTGTGTATGTCATTAGATGAGTGTCTCCCAGGCTGATTAGCCTCCTGTGTTCTTACAGTCTTTTGGCAGCAGCAGAATAGTGATTTCTGTCTGCATGCTGGTGAGGTTCTGGTGATGAGCCGTTAAATAAAATGATCTGTCCCCAGGCCAACCACTTGGTTCATTGCCAAACAGTAATCCAGTACAATTAAGTATCAAAGATTGGACTACTCCATTATTGCAAGAGATCTCACTGCAGGCACCTGGAAAAGCAGAGAATTCCAGAGGGAAAGAGTGATCAGGACATTTATTTTCACTGGGGTATACTAATTTCATTTGGGTTTGTTTGAACATGGGGGATTTGGATATCCACATATTTAAAAATAGCATTTAATTTTTCTATTTCAGCTTTATTTTCCTTCCAAAGCTGGAGTTGAGAGAAGGAAGAGATGAAAGTAAAAAAGAACTGACTCAGTTTCTGAGACTACTTCTGCTGTTCTTGACTTCCTTATTAAAACACAGCATTTTATGGTCCCATTGTTTTTTCCTCTTCCATAAAAATGTTGTGTCAGTTGCTGCTGTCATGCTCGTGCATTTAAGCATTTAGTAGTGGCAACAAAGCTAGAAATTTGACAAATTATTAGCAAATTGTTTTCATTGTTTGCTTTGCAATTCAGGACTGGGAATGCTGGTTTTTTGTTCCACTGCTAGCCTTGCAAGTAATAATTTTTCCTTTTTCCAAAGAGCACTGAATTATGGTGGAATTTTACTAGGATATGTCTTTTATAGCCATAACACTGTAAAACACACCAAATCTAAAGCAACATATTTTTAAAGTTCTGTCAATAGAGGAAATGGGCAAGCCTGTCAGGTATTAGCATATTTTGCAACCAACCAGAGCTAATGAGATAGAAAATTACACCTAATGAACATAGAGGAGTGTTTAAAATCTTATTCATATATAAGAACTGAAGAAAATCATGCCTTTTGTTACTGTGAGCTAGACTGGTTTTGTAGATGCTTTAAGGTGTTCACTGTGAAAGGAAGGAATTTTCAGCCTATTTCTTCTCTTCAGAAAGTTAGTTGTAGAATCCTACAAAATCACAGGAGTTTCCATGTTTGTGATACTTGAGAAAGCCAGAGGATATATTCATATTATAAAAAGTATTAGAAGAGACCTCCAAAGACATAGATGATATATAGGTTGCACTGATGGAGAAACTGAGTCAAGAGGATTGTCAAATCATTTATTACGCTTTACAGCTCAATCAGAATTGAAAATAGCAATCAGATATCCCCAATCATATTTTCCAGCTGTGACTTCCCTCTCTAAAATGCATTAAACTATAGCTTTGAGAAATATGAAAACATATGGGATAAGGAGAAGTTGGTGTAGTTTCACCAGGGGCTGCTCAAAGGTTCTGGAAGCCGGATCTCTCCCAAGGCAAAAATGAAAGATGGAAACAACCACAAAAATTAAACTCTTTTAAGACTTGGAAAAGTTAAAAGAAATGCAAAAGCAGAATGAGTTAATACTAGCCAAAGGAGCCAGGGGAAATAAGAATAGCATTTTAAGTATGTTGGAGAAAAAAAATTTGAATGAAAAACTAAGCTCAATAATAAATGAAGAGGGTGACAAAATGAAAGCTGGTTCTGAAATGGCTGATGCACCGAGCTACTTTCAAAATCAATCTTTGACAAGAAAAATAAAAGGAGGAAGGACATAATAGCTCAAGTAATTAAGATCTTTTCAAAATAGTTGTTTATATAAAATGAGTAAGGTAATACTTTGAAAAAAATGGAATAAAGTAAATCATCAGGTCTGGATGATAAGCATGGTATGGTCCTAAGAGACATAGATAATGAATTTACATAATCACTGGTAATTATTTCTGAAAAGTACAATTGAGGAATTATCATAAGATTGGGAAAAAGTAAATCTAATACCAATCTTTAATAAAAACCAAAAAAGTTATTTTGGTACGTACCATAGGGGTGCCTGTTGTTTATAAAGCCTAGTAGTGTGACAGGAACTTTACTGAATCTTCAAAAAACAATCTTTACCCCAAAACAATTTTATTTTTAACTTGATATGCCTTAGTAGAAGATTACCTAAAAGTAGAGAGGTTAGAAGAGTGAGAAGAGTATGAATACAGAGTTGGGTTGGGTTTTTTTGGTTCATTCTGTATGTACACATATCTTCATGATTGCATAAAGATTTGTGATCTATCTGAAGTAATAGCAGTGACTAAGAAATAAGATACCACTGACACTGAAGGTTTTACCCCATGGTTTCTCTAGTCTCCACTTGCTAAGTCCAAAGGCATTTTCAGGGGGGCCAAGAATAACCAGGCAGGTGCTGCTTGCCTCTTGCCTGCTGCCTGGCCCCTCCTGCTGCCTCATGTGGAGGTGGTAAGATGGAGCTGTGCTTCCAAGAGTTTTGACCATAGTTTGTTCCTGGGCTGTGTGCACACACTGTGTGGAAACAAAAGTGAGCTTGAGGATATATAACAGATAAGTGGTCTTCTGGGCTTGCTTCCCCATAGACTTCCTGGGTGGATAGTCTCAATCTCTGTCTTCTCCTTGTCTCTGGTCCCAAGAGGGTCTACCCGGGGACTTCTGAGGTTTTAGGAAGAAGGAGAGACCGTGCCATCTAGTGGAACTCGCTCCACTTTTTCCAGCTCATTGAGAAACAGGGACAAGAACATGGTTGCTCGAGGTCCAAGTGAACCTTGGACCAGCCACTTCCTGAGGAAACACAAGAATGCAGTTTCCAGGGAATATGATTTATTGAGGGGAATAAATGAGTTTAAGTGCAGGAAGTCAGGCAAAAAAACTTGGAAACTGTGATTTAATAAAAAAAAAAAAAAAAAAAAAAAAAAAAAGTGTAAGGAACAGCCTCACAGATTTTTGCTAAAATGAAGGGATAGATACAGAATTTTGGAAAAGGTTTTGGGCAATTGAAATGACCATGGGTGTGCCCATATTGCCCTGTGAATTTGTCATTTGGTTGCAGGAGTTCAAGTTGTATTTTGGGGTGAAGTAAGGTGTCTTGAGGCCTTCTGCAGTTGTGAGTGGGGTGCTTAATTTGCTGATCATGTGATTAAGGAAGGAGAGGTAAACAGACCATTTATTAAATCTGCAGGTTGTACTAAAACTGGAAGGTGTTGCCAACACCGGCGAGGACAGAGGGCAGAGATATAAAAAGTGAGGACAGGTTAGCAATATTGAGAGGAAATCACAAAATGGGATTCAACCTGGCAAATGGAATCTGATACAGCTGCTGAAATAATAATGCAAAACATAGGTATTCAGAAGGAGAAAGATGTTTATAAAGGACTGATGTTGAAAAAAAAGGCAGGGGTGAGAGCGGGCAGCAAGTTTGGTATGAGCTCGCAATAAGATAGAAGAAGAGACTGCTGAAACTGCTACCCATCACCCCCCAACAGTTTTGTTCTTGCTTGCATCATGTTATAGACTAGAAATGGGATAGACCCCCTTTCTACAGACTGTGATAAGATATAATACTGCTGACAGCTTTAGGCATGTCATGAAACAATAATAGATATGAATAGGTATAGTAATTGGAAGCTCTCTCATAATGAAATGAGACTGGACAATGAATTTTGAAACATATAATAGGAAGTCATTCTGCATGGATGGATGAAAGCTGCTGTCTTTTTTAGCTTTAATTTTCATGTTTCCATATAAGGTGAGTAAAATGAACAGTAGTTATTGTTTAACCAAGTACCTTTGCACACCAAACATGTTAATTTCATTTTTTTTCTGGGTCAGGTATTCTGTTAACCATGACATTTTGGCACCAAATTAACCATAATAAACTGCCCCTAGCCCAAGTTGTTCAGTTCATTGCCAGGTGATCTGCATCAGGATGTGTTAGTTTTCTTTTTTGACATAGTAAAGTCTAACCAGAAGAAAAGACCATTTTAAAACATACTTATCCTTACCTGTATGCTTAGATTTTTAGTCATTTGCCATCTGATATTTTTCTACCACTCAATCAAAGGTCACATTATACGTTTGTAAATCTGTCTGTCTATCTTGTCTGTCTATCTATCTGTCTGTCTAATCTTTACACTAATATGTATGCGCCACTTTAGAGTAGTTTATTAGTGAAACTTGGTAACTTGCTCTGTAATTTGTATAGGTGACTTCACTTACCCTTTTAACTAAGTCTGCTTTTGTGGAAGAGTGCTGTCTTTGGCAGAAGCAAAAATACAGGAAATACTGTCTTTTGGAACAGTGATTCCTGAAATCAGGTGCAAAAGGGTGAAACAGTTGCCGAGTCCTTCTATAAGTACAGCCATTGCTCCAGGCATGTGTAGGTGCTGCAGGCCTTTTGATTTTTATCCAGCTGGTTTTATCTGCTTTTGGTGATTCTAGAAAGTCAACCAAGTCCTAGTTGCCTCGGCCTTTTTGCCAGTGTTCTATTTCTTATATCCAAATGCATGTTTATTACCGAGGGTTAATTCAAACAGGCTGCTAGACAACCATATCTCACCTGAGTCCTTCACAGAACAGGAAATATGTGGATATTATCCATTATAATATTTCATGCCACACCAACTATTGCAGAATATAAGTACGTGTATTGACATATTGATAAGGAAAAAAAAATAGAGAAATATGTATTTCAGTAGTGATTCTAATATAGAAGGAACCAACTGAGATATTTAGTTACTAATGCCATTGAAAAATCATTTTTATTAAAATGAAAGGATCTACTGCTCTCTCTTTTATTTTATAAAAGTACCTCTTAATATCAGCACAGAAATATACTTATTTGTTGACCTTCAGAAAAGTTGTCAGTACAGATAAATTCTCTCTATAATACTGATAATTTTTCTACAGGTAGATGAACCTGTCTGAACATCTTATAACTTGTTGCTTGATAAAGAACAGAAATGGAATTTCATCATGAAATAATTATTTCATTGAAGAGGCTAATCTATTGGTACTTTAACAAGTTTGGGGTTTTGTTTTTTTTTTTTCTTCACTCTTATTTAGATATATTAGCAATGCACTTATTAAGACAGAGACTCTTCAGGTCAAATAGCCTGATTATATTGTTATATTAAGTTATTTTAGCTTAAATAACCTAAAATCATGCAAAGGACCAAAACTGCATTCAGTATGTTCCAGCAATATTGAATAAAACAGTAGTTGCTTGTTTTCTCTAACAATCAAATTGAGAGTTATAAATAAAGGACTAAGCTCACAATGAAAAGTATAAGTTGAGATAAATATTCAGAAACTACGTACAAACTCTTCTATTTTTTTCAACAGTACTTGTGCTACATTTGTGTTCATAAATTTGCAGAATTTGAGTCTCCACCACCTTGGTTGAATATGCATCTTAATACCTTGTTAAATCAGCTTGTTAAAACTGCTTTTGATGTACTGTGTTCATGTAAAGGTTTCCAATTTTTAAAATATATATGCTGGTGCACACACACAGCATTTAAGACCAGAACTAGGCTATTAAAGTTTCCTATTTCTCATCACGGCTAAAAAGGGTTGGAATTGCAGTTAGCTGTAGAATAAAAAAAGTAAAGCCTCTTAAACAGGCTTTTGGACAATGGCAGCCTCGTAGGTCTTTTCTTATCAGCGTATTTATTTCTCTGTGTATCTATTTAAAGAGAGAGATGGGTTTTAAAGCTATTGTTCAACTACAGAAGAAAAAACAGAAAGTAAACTAGAGTTCCAAGAAGGCTGGGTCAAGTCCTTACTAGAGGAGAGAGAAAAGAGCCCAAGTTCTAGTGTCCACAGTGTTGTAGGTGCAGGTACTGTAACTGCACTGGGGGTATGTGCAGCCTGAATAACTTAAGGGTGGGAGAGCAGGTCCCTGAGGTTAGGTTCTTCCAGTGTTCCATTTCAAGAGCAGTTCACCAACAAGTTGCAGGTCTGCACTGGTAGAGCTGGTGACACTGGGATTTTGTGTGGAAAGAAAGGACTCAGAGATAGGATGACAGCTGTGTATCTGTATATAGATCCATCCTGCAGACATAAGTGACTAGAAGCTTTTTGGCGGTAGGGATGATTTTAACTAAGGTGAAAAAAAAGAAAACACTAACAAAGATCAATGCCGTTCTGTGTTGTTTTGTTAGAGGAAAAGAAAAAAGCTATGAATAGAGAAAATGGCTATTTTATAAGAAGGTTCAACATAGTTTTGTAATCTCCTTGTAGAATCGCTTTTAATATTTTATTAAGTATCTGCTGTAATATTTGTGGGATTGCTACTTTGGATGTTGGATTTAGGAAAACAGAGGTAACAGACAGAAACATAATGCACAGCAAAGTAGTTTCTTTATCAGCAGATTGCCTCTGTTGCAGATATTATAACTTCCTAGAGCTTGTTCATGTTCTTGGTGGTATTTCCAGTTTTCTAATAGTTTCTGTCTTGCTTCTGCCATTTTATGTGAAGTACAGTAAATGGGTGAGAAATTAAGTAAATACCCAAGGGAGGATCAAAATAATTTATACTACGCCACAGACATTTTGAGTCTTGCAGTCTCTGAGCAACCACTTGCTGAGTTGAGTAGCTCAGAATGGTAAAGTATACTCTATAAATCAGAAATCCAAGTCAGAGTTTCTGAAAAAAACATTATTTTGCCAATGTTTTTATTAAAACCAGTAAAAACTATGTAGTTTGACATAGGGCTTTTGCAGGCTTCAAGGAATTTTGAGGATTTTGATAAAACAAACTTTATCTAAATGAACAAGCAGTGTACTTAGAAAGATATATAGCTATCAAACTGTCTAATAGTTGTAAATGTAATTTATGCAAAACACTTTGGCTAAACCCAAGATTTTACTGGGCATATGAAGCTACATGACTATCAAACTCTGGTGTATTTTAGAGGAATATTTGTTTATTGTATATACATATGGAATTAGTCACCACCAGATGCACAAAATGGTCAAACCTAGAACCAAAAATCTTCCCTTTATCTGTGGAATTGACAGATAAAGTGTTGCTGTATAATGCTGTATTTTATACTGAGCCTTGAGGCCGTTATCTCTAGGAAGGAGAGAGGCAGTGTGCTCCCCATATCTCAAACTTTGATGAAGCAGCAAATTAGTACCAGTTATGGTGTTGGCTTTTTTATGATGTGAATGCATCTGGTAAAAATGATGCCTACAGATTAGGCTTTACTTAAGCCAGTGAATAATTGTTACAGGATAGCAATTTCCTAATAATAGCCTATTATTCTAGACTTTTAAATTTTTTCATAAGTGGCACCTAGCAATAAAATTTTTTCTATTGTCTAATGCAGATACCATGTCCTTTGATTTGAATGCAACCCTGTTCAGAGGTATTTGACTGATAAAACCCATTAACTTTAACTCCAAAATTGCAAGACAGCAAGGAAATTATGCTTGTTTTGCTTAGTTTTATGCAGCATCGCTGGTGTCTGCAAACAACTGGCCATCCAGCAAAAAGCTTATAAGAGCATGTGTACTAAATGATAAAATCAGGAATGTGTTTCAAGTGTCATTTTGGGTGGAAAATCTAGAAATTTAAAATGCTTTGTGGTTCTAACAGTAATGCTGCTTTCATTACTACTGTACCTCGAATCAGCAGAGAGAAAAGCTTCTGAAGTTACAATTACCCATAGGACTTGTAAACCAGATTGATGGAAGTAATTGGTAAACTGCTTAATCAAGCCTTGCTTGGAGGTGAATAAGGACTGCAGGATAGAAAATGTAGGCTGTGTAAGTAACCCAACAAGTCAGTAGAGTTCTTTTTTCTGAAAGAAACAAAGATAGCAGTAATTAATGACCCTGACTCTGTGCCAAAAAAGCTTTCTTCTGACAACTCCAACTTAATTAAAACTTAAGACATTTCAATGGCCTCAGAAAGCCCCTGATGGGGTGAACTCTTGCAAACTCGTGAGAAAATTTTGTAAATTAAAGGAAAAGATGTGTGTTACCACTGGTGCCATGACTCTAATCCCTGGCAGTCAAAGAATCTATTTAGCCAAAGCCTTTTCTTTTAACTGGCTCACACCTGCAGGCTTACTGGCACTTCCTCTGTACCAGAGAAGGCAGTTTTTGTGTTTTACGGAAGATCAGATAATAGGAGTCTTGCTGTTACTTTTGTTTTTGTGCATTGTTGATTAGGCTGTGAGTGTTGCAGGCACACTTGATATGCTTGGCTAGCTTGCGGGGGGGAGAGCAGTGGCTGAATGCTTTAGGTGGTGCAACATTAGTGAGGATGGGCTGGCAAAAAATGAAGTTTACTGCAGAAGTGCTTAAATTTAAAACTCACAGCTGATGAGACAAGCTGAATGGCAGAGCCTGCGGTTTTTCACAAGTCTGAGTTACAAGGAACAATGTTCTGCCCTGGACAGTGCTGGATTTAAACAAAATGAAATGTGGCTTTCAGATTCTCCTTGCTCCTTTATAATAATGTAATTTTTATTCATTATGGACCAACTGGTGTAAGAATGTCCCACAAGCACCCTATATGGAAAGTAAAGCTCTGTTTGCACTGCAGGACTATTTTGTGAGTTGACATGTGTGCTTTATTAATAAACATAGGATTAAATTCTAGGAATAAGAGCAGTTGAATACTAATTGGACTAAAT
>VWZN01005436.1:10340-22840 GCA_013396955.1 Regulus satrapa | reverse complement strand
TGTTCAGTAGCCCAGGCTGGGCTTGAGTCCTTCCACCCCTCCTGTTATCAGATAGGAGGGCACTGGTCTGAGGGGGAGCATGTCAAGGCAGTTACTCTGGCAATAATTTCAGAATGGATTTCCCTCCTTTTCAATGGAGTTTCTAAACTCCAGGTGTTTATTTCAGAGTTGCTTGTGATTGTGCAAGGATGTGTGCCTGTGGATGTGCAGCGCAGTGAACAAATACCTTATTTTTCAAACAAATTTAAAAACTTGCAACCTCATTTTCTTTCTGTGATTTACTAATTGGATTTTCTTTGGCCCTTGGCCCTGTCAAGGATTAAGTGGGGTGACTTTTGGACTACTAATTTTTGGTCACTATGAAAAATATGCCTAGAACATAACCATTTCAGTTGGCATTAACTATAAACAAATTTCTAGTGGTATTTGAATGTGTGACCATAAAATATTTCTGCTGGCATTTCCTTACTAGTTGGCAGCTGTTACCACAGTCTGCAAACATCTATTAAGTTAAGGAAGATATTTTTTAGTATAGATTAATAGAAATGAACTAGAAGATGATAGGCAAAAAAACCCTCTAGAATACAACTACCTTTAATTCTTAATTCAAAGAGGGTATAAACAGACCAAATTCCAGTATGAATGACTTCAGCTGGAGTCCATAACTTACACTGAATGTAGCTTAACACATTTAATTTCAGACATAACTAATACTAATCAGATAGGGATTTTGAAAACAATTTATTCCATTTCAATGGAATTTCCATTTTACTAGCTGTAATCTGAAATATGTAAATGGTAGCCAAAGCTGGATGTGATGTTTCAGTTAAGAATTTTTTTTGCCCGTTGTTTCTTCTAGCATCTTCTTGCCAAATCTTCTGGAGTGCTTGTAATTTCCTCCTTACAGAGCCCAACAGGCTCATCAGCAGCAGAAGGTAAACATAATAGATGTGAGGAATTTCTGGAGATTTATGAGGTTTAGCTTTCAGAAACATATACTGTGTCTGGCAATCCTAGGATGTGGCCACATGTGGACTCTGCAAATTGAAAATGTTTTAAATGGACCATCATTTAGCCCCTATTAGAAATAAAATTTAGGGACAAAAGATGCGTTCTCCAGTAGAGCTTAAGTATCATTTCTGCCCTGCAACAGCGCTTTTAGTTCAGAACAATAATCATCAGGGAGGTTAAGCTTTTGTTAAAATGTCTATGAAATTTGACAAACAGATTAGTATCCCTCTTATTTAAGAAATTAAACTTAGTACCTACAGTCACCCATATCTTTACAGTGAAAGATCAGAGATCATTATACAGCAACCTAGGAACATGAAGCTACTCTGGGCTAAGGAGATTGGCATTATTGGGATTTAGTATCAAAAGCTTCAGAGAAAAATACAGAAAAGTACAAGCCTCATAACTGTACCATTATTATAAACATTAATTTATTAAATTCTGCCATCTGTTTATGAAAATGTAATTGAAAAATTGCACTCCTACATTAGTTTATTGAGCTGATAAAAGAAGATTCATTAGCAAAGACAGAAATATGCCATCCTAATGATCACAATAATATCACTCCATGTTAAAGTGTTCTTTTAAGCTTTTTTGGTGGGCTTTACATTAATTAATCAGCTTGAATCTGTCAACATCTCAAGCACTAGAATGGATAGTTCTGTTCCGTTCCAGGCATTTCTTTGCATCTCTTTCTTTTATATGTTTAGCTAGAAGAGTCTAGAAGAGCATTAGCAGAACTTAGAGAAAGGCCTCTTATTCCTGCTCATTGTTTACCTGTAGTGTTGCCTGATGGAAGAGCTTGTGTCCATAAACCTAGGTTTATCATGTCCTGTTTCATCCCTATTCTCAAGGACCTGTATAAATGAAAGATGGGATCATTTGGAGGTAAATATTGTCAAGAACATCACTTTAACCCTCATCATCTTCCACAGTAGATTAAAACAGAGGGGAAAGGTAGCCTTCACTGGGAAGGATGATTAAACAAAAGCTTCTGTGAGTTCTGAGATGAATGACACTGGAAATGGTGCTCCTTTTTGAGGTTAAAATCTAAAAACTTTGCATGACTGCCTCATGCTTTTATTTCTGCTGGGTAATAGTACTCTGGGATGCTTCCAACTGTAGCAACCTAACTAATAAGATTGAAATGATAAACATTTACATAACAGCTTTTGGCCAATGGATGGTGGTTACAAAAGTTTTTGTGTATTGATGTCCTAGCATTTCTCCCCTTTCATCACTGTGAGTACAGTGAACCTGGGAGAAAGAACATTTTTATCTCCCACCATTCATATGCATGCTTATAAAATGTGTGGCACCTTAAAAACATTGCCAGTATTTTTTTGAGCTTCATTTGGAAGATAATATATTTCAAAGACAAGAGCATAAAATAGCTAGATATCATTGGAAAACAACATTTAATTATTAATGAAACCAAGACATTGGCTTTGAATGAGAAGCGACTGCTCATTTACTGGAGATTTTACAGCAAAGGTAAATAATGAAATCTCTTTCCTAAGCTAACCTACATAGTGGTTTTGACTTAAAGGTTTTTTTAACATGGAAAATACAAATAAACATTTTAACTCTCCTGCAGAATAGGAAAATAATCTTGTGTTCGTGCAGGTTTTGTGTGCATTTGTCACAAGCAGCTATTGTGGAAGTGGGATTACTGCCTGACAATTTCATCATGTCTGTGAAAGTAATGTTTAGGAGGTGAAGTAATACAATGATGCTAATCCAGCTTTTTATAATCAGCCTCCAATGTATATAATATTTATGTTATTGTCTGTGCAGGTTTTTTTTTTTTTCCTAGAAGCATTCCTTATCTGCTAAAATTCTTGTTTGACAAATGAGATTGGATTACCAAGTCACAGCTGTATACACTGGTTGATGTATTGCTGTAGGATTGATAATTCAGAAAAGCAATGTAGTATTTGGGGGTTAATTTTCTTTTCTTAGACACAAGAATCTAATGCTGCTTGCTAGATATTTTCTTCATTTTTGTTATCTAAATTTTACCAGGTTTAAACTAGTTATTGACTCAGTTAATGTAAAAAATGTTGATATGCTGTCAATATTAATGTAGATGTCAGACCAACACTAGTCCCTAATGTATGTAAGAGCAAGTATTTTTTACCTTGATACAGAAAGGCAGTCATGTGTGAGATTTAATATACATCCTAATCTATCTTGTCATTGCACTAGCCATGGGTGATGTGCTAATGTATGGGCAACCATTTTCTTTCTCTCTTCACACAATGGAATAGATACACATGAATGACAGCCAAGCCTCCACTCTGTAATTATTTGGAGGGCAGTTAGAACATACAGAAGGAATACAGCAATACAGTAGTTTTAGTTACAGACTTAAAGTCTGTGGCCTGTTGTTTTGTTGATTTTGTTGTTTTTTGGGGTTTTTTAAAATTTTCCAAGAAACTATATGATCACATATAATTTTTTTAAAAAATCACATGTACCAAAAAAAAAAAACAAACCCAAAAACAAACCAAAAAAGCAAAACAAACAAAAAGCTTCCACCCAACCCCAAAAAATCAAAAAATGGTTAAACCTAAGTAAGCTTCATAACATGTAGGGTTTGGAATTTCAGTTCCAAATCCCTACACTCAGAGACAAATATTTTTACGTATTTGAATGCATTCTTTGTGCTGACATCATCATTTTGATTCACTTTTCTTGGCAAAATGTATGTTTTATAATACAGATTTGTCATCAAGTGTTTCTAAAAAGTGAATAATCAAATGAGCTCTTTAATTAAATGTCTCTTTTATATTCATTTTACTTTTCCCTTTCTTCGTTGCTTTTTCAAATTGTGAACAATTGTGGAGATATGGGATTGTGAATATAAGTTGACACAATGTAAGATAAGCAAGCAAAAATTAATGTCCATAGTATGTCTCATCTTTGTGCACGTTGGCAAAACCAAAAACCTGAATATTGCTTTTTATATAAAAGACATTTTGATGAGATTGCAGTTTCCTAAAAAGCTAGTCCAAAATTACATATTTCTTAACACAGCTTGAGTCAACAAATCTTTGAGTTCTTATATTAATTTATAATACAGCTTCCTTTTGTTCCTCTTTTCAAACTGTAAGAAACTGTCTTTACGCATTCAATCTGTCTTTGTGTGAGAGAAAATGAAAATGAGGCACACTGTCCAGATCATAAAGATAAGCAGCCGCCTGCAATTTCAGCATTATTTTTGCTATATATTTGAGGAGGGAGGGTACGTTTTCTCCTCTGTGGTCAGATGCTATTATTTGTAGACTAAAACTATTCTTTTCCTAGTACCTTGCAATTTTTTTCTTTCAGAATTAAAGTCACTGTGTGCATCTTCACTAACTCTTAATTGAGACTTGTATAATTTCAACAACGGAAACTTGAGTGAAAAATTCTGCTCACAATGCTTTATATGGACATATTCCATTTAAGGGAAAAAAAGAGACTCCCAAAACATTCTATTTTTAGAATATATGTTATAATCCCCATAGTACTTTAGTTTCCTATGAATAGTCTTCTCTGAGAGTAGTAATATAAGGCTAAATTGTTACCTTATGTTTTCATAGGATAGGTTTGTGACCACTGACAGTTATAATTTACAGTGATTATGGACGTTAACATACTTGACTGTCGCCATTATTTTAATTTTATTTCAAACTGACTTTCATTGGACTAATGGTATGAGGAGTAGATTTTTTGTCATCATGGAGTACTACAAACTTCCTATCAGTCTGTAGTTAAAGTGCTGCACCAACACTTGCAGTATTGATTTGACAATACAACACTTGAAGTATTAATTTGTGCCCTTGAGACAATCTTATGTAGACTTGTTGACTGGGGCACAGTAGGTTCTTCTGCCAGTCTCTGATCTGTCCAGCTCCTGCTACATGAGGTAGGATACGAATATTTGTTGAAGTGACAAAAAGCAAAAAGGGGTGGTTTCAGATTTTTTAATATGCAAATAATTTCTGCTCGCTAAAGAGTTTATAATGGTTTCCATGTCACTACTCATTCAGCTAAACTTTATGTGTATTTCAGTGTTTCTAGGTTTCTGAATTATAAGGATAAACTTTGATGAGACACAAGTGATGTTGAAGTGGTGTGACAGGCAGTAGATGTGTTCTCACAAACTTACTGCTTTTGCAAGATCAACATTTTCAGAATATCTATTCAACTTAATCATCAATCTTCCACCTTTTATAACTCAACTCACAAGATCTATTGCCAGTTAAAATTTATGTCAGGGTTTAAATCTGAATTTCTTACCTACAAATGCTACCATCTCCTCTTGTTGAGATTAGTGGAGTTGCTAGTAGTATGTCAACATGTAGATACTATGCAGATCTTGAATAAAAAATATATACAATAAATTATTGGAAAGACTAAAAATATTGATTTTAAATTGAGCATAAATGCCAATTTTTTCAGGAGGAATAGTAAATTGGTTATTGTCTTTAATATAAGGTATGTATCTGTGCTTTAATTTTTTCTCTCCTAGGTGTTTAAAAGCCCTCATGTAGAACACAAGTCCACGCAAACCAGTTAATTTAGTATCTTTGCAACCTGTCATGTTAATATGTAAATACATGTGCATATGTATTTAGACAAATCTAAAAACATGCATTATTTACATGCTGTAAGAGATTTTTTTTCTGAGCCATTACAGTCTATTATGTAAATATGTGTTTAAGGGGCATAAGATATATATTATTTTAATTTCTGATTTTTTACTTGATAGGTCATCATGGCTAGGATCCCTTACACAATACCTCATAATTTATTTCAGTCTGTATTATAGATGTTTCTATGATGTTAATATGAATTTGCATATAAAATATGCTTCAAGAAGTTACTGTACACATAAAGATTAATAATTCACAGATTTTAAATGGAAGAGAGAACATCAAAACTGATTAGTTTACATAAGGGTAAGATTCATCTGTTCTGTGGAACACTGGCACAAAACCTAGGCATCATATAAGCCTCACTTAAGCCCTCAAAATGTATCTTAAATGGATTTTAACTGGTGCATAGGCTTTGCTGTGGCAATTGGTGAAGTAGCAAATTTAATTTGGAAGAGAATAATGCATTTCTAAATGCTTCCCACTTCTAGAAGTGAATTAGTAGCTCTTCTAGGAGCACTCAAATTCTATCTGTCCCCAAAATTTTGCTTCCTTGTTTGCGAGAAAAAGAAATTCAGTTTTAGGTGAAACACATAAAGTGCCTTTCTCTGTGAAGAATCCCATCTGTTTTGGCTCATGTCTGCATCAGCAGCCCTGGAACAACACAGTACAGGGATGGCCGACCTACTTCAGAGGATATGGATACATCCGCTATAGGACAATTATTTAACCTAAATTTATATTCCAGCTCATGCATATTTAGATACCAGCCCATATCCCATAATTAAATACTGAATTTAGCCATTCACTGGATTCTGAGGTGCCCTCAAGATCATTATTATTCATGGAAACTGTCTGTTCATCTGGTTACTGAGATGAGATTAAATGTTTGGAGATGTTGACTTTCAGTCAACAGATATGACTAAACACAGGCAGCAGTTTTTTAAAAATGGGCTCGTATTTTTCTTCACCAGCTAATACTTGTGGTTACAGGACAGTGCTGGCACAACTAGATGGTTTTGTAATAGGAACCTGACAGCCGCCAGTAGCAGAGGCTGAGGGAATGAACAGAGGAAGAGGTCAAGCATATAGTCATGCTTCCCTGGCATAGCATCCCAGCTTCTGGCAAGTTTTCCAGACATCTAGTTTTCAGCAGACCAGGCTTAAGCTATGAGCATGGGAGAACAAAGAATACCTACAGAGTTTAATAATGGAGAATGTCTCAGGAGGGACGGTAGGAAAAGGGAAAGTGTGACTTGGGCTCCGAAAGCTGCTGGGAATGACGATGTCAGAGGAAAAATAGACATGTCTAGATAATTGTGAAATAGCAGAAATGTGGTTATTCTGGATCTGTGTTGGGTGCTGGTTGTTTTAAAATGTTTTATCTAATGCTTTGTTTCTAAGCAATCTGTTTTGAAGCAGAACAGCTGTTTGTAGGTTATGTCCAGGCTCAGATTGCAAAAAGAGCTGCAGGGCCTAACTTGAGTCAGGCCTGTGGTACAATACTAGTGTATAAAACAGAAAATATGCAAAACACATTGCAGTCTCAGAGCAAGACCTGCATGGAGAGGTAGAGGTACGGGGGCTGTAACATCCAAGAAATTCTTCTCAAGTCCACATAATAACCAGGAAACTCAACTGTCCAATCCAAAAATGCCTTTCAGATAAAGGCTTACATCCTTATGGCCATACTCTTCCCTGCAGGAGTTACCCCATGTAATTAGGAAAGGGGAATTGTCTACACTCTTTGAAAAAGAAGGCAGAAGTGGAGTTCAGTGAAGCAGAGTGATACAGAAGAAATGTACACATATTCTGGCTATGGAGTCCTTGTAGGACAATTGTTCTGGCAAAAGAAGAGGATTTTATTTCAATGGATATCTTCTAAATATAATAAAAACCAAAACCCATCTGAACTACCCTAAACCTGGGCCATGTACTGGCTGGTCAGAATTAATCGTTTAATTAGAATCTATTGGGCTAGGCAAAATTAATGGTCACATTAAAGCCATTTTACTTGTTTTGGGTGGGTTTTTTGGTTGGTTGGATTTTTGTTGGGTTTTGTTGCTGTTGTTGTTGTTACAGCAACCTGTTGAGTAAGTTAAATTCTAATGGGCCTTCTGGAGAAAGGTCCTGATGGGAACAGAAGTGTTTCTCCTAGATGATCTGTGCCAGGTCCTTCTCAACAAGAAATATAAAACAGTATCCTGATTTGATGTCATGCAGTCTTTAAATACATTGCTCAGCTGAGGTCTGGGCTGTGTAAGGAGAATCCATGCAGAAGAAACTGTTTCTTAAACTCTGTCATATGACTCATGACACACTGAGACAAACCGAATTCCCTTAATTTCTCCCTATTCTTTATCTTTTCTCCCTTCTATATATCCAGGCAGACCCATGGATTGAAATAACTGTCCTTCTGGCTTTATAAATACAGAGATAGATTTATATAGATAAATATCACCTTTGATATTGTTAATGACAGCTCTACAATATCGTTAAACATTATTTTTTCAAATTAGTTTAGAAGAGGTAATAATATTGAGCAGTTGTACAAAAATAATTCAAATAAATCCTCTGGAACATATGGAGAGGAACTGGTTATGGTTGTAAAGCAAAAATACTGAATAATATATATAATTTGGGGATAGAAATTACATTATCTATGCTCTGTGTGATAATAATTATTCCACGTTCATATTCTGAATGTTTACTAGTATATTTTACAGGAATCCAGTAGAGTGCTTGCTTGAAAAACCTCTTTTTTAGTTATTATGGATCTCATTCCTTTTGACATTCCAGGGGAATACCAGATGTTACAGTTCCCTGTGGTGGGATAATTATTTGCTAATTTTTTATTATTTTAAAATACATCAAAGATATGGTTCAACTATGTGAGCCTTGAAAAAATTAATGAAATTTTTTTGTTGCTGTTTGTTTTTGCATTTTGAACATAATTTTAAAACATTCCAACCCAATTCACTTTCTAGTTTGATTAAAAGAATCATATGTGCCTGGACTGAGATCTTACTACTCAACTTCTAGCCTGGAGCAAATTTCCCTAAAAAGCCTGGGAGAAGGGGGTTGGAGGGGACAGAGGAAAATGAAGGAAGGAGGGAAGGAAGCCTCAACAGTGGAAATGCTGACCGAACCTTAACTGTATCATCGTGGATGGCAATGCTATAATGCAATGCTAACAAGGACTCCTGAGATAAATACATCAATTAAAGGCTTGCAGGTGTGTCACTAGGGGTGGATAAAAACAGAGAATGGGAAAGGATTTGTGCCAGCAGACCTTATGGTTTTGCTGTAATTAGTAATCTGTGCAGGTGTCTATTATGACTAACTGACAATAAATCTTGGTTTCTGTTTTGAATATTGCTTTTGTTTCCCAAGTTCCATGCCTGAAGGGGAGAAAGAAAATGACTAGAAGATTAATTACTGCAATGGTTACTCCCAACAAGATAAAATGGAAAGTAGTAATCTACTGAATGAGATTAAATATTGTTATTATTATTTTAATATTTTATTTTGATAACAGAAAAATGATGTTAGTATAGGCTGGATGGGGGTATGTATGTACTGATTTTTGCGTAATGATGGAAAAATAAGTTTACTTTTTCAACAGACTTTGCAGGTATGTGCATAAAGCAAATATTTTTTCTTAAAAAAAATAATGATGGAAGGGTATTCGAACCCTTCTACATTTGTGGAGTAACCTCTGTTTCTTAGTGCAGTGATGAACTGTAAGTAAATTTTACCATAGAGCCATGTTTTCCTTAGCCTCTCCATCTGCTCATTTTTGACACCCCTGTCATTAACTGTCATTTTCCTTTAAATATACAGTGAAGCTGAAAGGCCAGCTCTACATCACATCATTTCAGATTAGGGGCAGTTCCTTTGAGCTGAGCACTGTTTAGGTGTCAGAAAGAAGTCTCTGACCTCTCTCGTACCACACTGCCGCAGGGCCTTAATTAGTACTGACTCCAGCCATTACTGCAGAGAGGACAAAGGCGACCACATCATTTTTCTACTTAGGAAGTTAGCGTCTGACCTAATAACTTGTCCAGGCTCGCAGGACAGTGTAACGGCCACACAATGGCAGTGGGGATTATTTGTCAGATTCTTTGCTCCTCTGAATGTAGGAAAATCAGGGAAGTTAGCTATTATATCCTTCAGCCTTGCATGAGCTGTTTTAGGCCTTCAGTCTGTTGATTTGTCATGGAGAAAAAGACAGGGAGCAAAGAAGCCAGATGTTCAGAAGAATTAAAGAGTGTGATAGCAAATTGTAGAGTGGTTTTTGCCCTGACTAGAAGTATCTGATTATTTAAAATATCACTTATCTTTCAAGATCTGTTCTGTTGCTATTGACTTCAGTAGAATTCTATCGCTTGTTTCATGAAGAACAATCTCAACTCTAGAGTCAAATGAGCCCCTTTTTTCTCTCTCCTTCTTCCTTTCTCTCAGCCTTCTACATCCCATCCCCCATCTCCTAGCAGAAATTCACTATCACATGAGAAGCATTTTACAGTGCTGTTGGCACAGCATTTTTGATCTGTTTCACTAGAAATTGTACTCATTGCATCAGATGTCAGCATTATACAGTTCCACAGAATCTCAGAAATTTTCCTATTTGTTTAGTAACATTCCACTGAGAAAGGTTAATGCCAGAATACAACAGCTTCTTAATCTAGAACTCTTTTCTCACTCTAATTTTATTTTATTTTATTTTTGAAATTATTCAAAGCAATTGGAATTGCTGTAAAAGTTGCACGGTCTCACATCACATTCCTTTATTATCAGCCAGTGTCACATGCTGCAGCACAGAAGCATGTTTTATGCTACTGCAGCAGAAATTGCTTTCACTGTAAGTACATTTCAGAGAGTTGGCAAGATGATCTAAAACTTGCAGCAAGCTAAGACTCTGCTGATGATCAGTTTGTCAAGGTATAGGTTTCATGAATACATAGTATTTTTGAAAGCTGTTTAACCATAAACTGTTTGTCTATTATTTTGAGGCTTGAGATTTCTCCTTTTTCTGCAGACAAGAAGTAGTTCTTTCTGCTTGTCTGACACCTCCCTCAAAACAAAAAGAAAGAAAAGGAAAAATTTTGTTCTAATTCCGATATGCTTTTCCACGCATCTTGGTCTTTGTAATTTCACTTCTAGCTAGGATTATTTTTACTGTAGTGACTTTGAGCCAGATTGGTCTCAGAGTCTCAGAAATACCATAAAGTTACTGCATCTCTAAGGAAATCTCTTCTGAAGTGATCACACAAAGGTAATTACAGTATTATCAAAGCTGAAAAATGTTGCATTAGTATGTCTTGTGCTCAAACAGCATTTAAAGCAGTAGTGTGCATTTAAGTTCTTCAGCAGGGCCCACACTGAGCAAAATTTGCAAGACACTAGGCAAGTTCCAGTACAGAGCTATAGCATGGGATAAGACTGTTGGGGCCAGACGCTTCAGTCTATGACAGTGTGATCAAGCATTATTTCATTTACTCTGTGAGCTGAAATAATAGCCTATAAAGTGTTTCTGAGTAGTCCTTCGACTACATATCATATATCGCAATTTCCTTATTCTCTTTTAGATTACCCTCATACATTGATTTTTTTCTGAGCAGCAGGAAGGTGAACTTTACCTTTCTGAGCATAAATAACTTCAGATTCAGAAATGTTCATTTCACCAGAAAGATGGAGCACAAAAAAGGTCTATATGAAGGAAGGGGGCTTCTGACTTTCTGCGGATCTGTATGTCTACAGAAGTTTATTTGCCAAAAATGGGAACAGCATCTACTGGCAGCTATTTCAGCAATTTAGCTGATGCTTTTTGCCCTCCATTTACTGAAGAACAATATCTGGTCTGTGAGTCTATTCATAAGTTAGATTAAAATTTTAAAGGGCCACTGCTTAGCAACTTCTGCTTCTTAAGGATTGACAGTTTTATTATGAAAACCACATTAAAATGAGCGTTGCTTGCCATCATTTTCCCATTGCACTGAAGCTCTCAAGAAGGGCAGATGGAGAAGAACCTCAATGCAGTGTAAGGACTACCTGGATGCCCGAGTCCCTTCCACCCGCCGCAGAGCCAGTCCTGGGGGCATTGCAGGCAGCTACGTTCAGCAGTCATGGATGAATGGCAAAAAGGGAGATCTCATCTTCCCCTCTGTCATTTGTCTAATCAAGATTAAACACATTTTCAGGTTATTGGCCACTTCACTGCCTCTCTTCGCTGGTAGTGGGGCAAATGAGGTACTCTAGCAGATATATATATTATATATATAAATAAAATAGGGAATGTGGTGAATTTGTATGAGACACTCTCTCACTAGAGACTTGCTTTCTTTTGTGCCCCATGAGGAAGGCTAGAAGTTCTTCTAAGCTGGTTGATTCATCAGTCTTTAGGATTAGCATTCAGGGAATTTGAAGGCCGTTAGTGTATACCATGGACAAAGGACTTAAATCATCAGGATCATATTTGTGCATTTGCTTTTATGAGGCTGTTATTTGTGCATACATAGTAAGGACTGTACATGTGCAGAAGAATATAGATGGTCATTAATAAGTGAAGTCTTAACTTATGATAGCTGATTTTATAATATTGTTTATGTTACTGGTAAATAATAGGCATTTTCTAACTTCCTACAGTTTTATTTTTTTTAAAAAGGTTGTTTAAAGGAAAAAAAGTTCAGAAAGGAAGAACAATCAGAGACAAGGACTACTTTTAGAGAGCATTAGAGCTTAGACACAAACTAAGAAAAGCCCAAGAAATCAAAGTTGAGTTTGACATGGTATTTTTCTGGTTTTCGCTTGTGCTTCTATGTATGGACCCATGCACCTTCCTTT
>VWZN01005435.1:9250-19516 GCA_013396955.1 Regulus satrapa | reverse complement strand
AAGTAACCCCTGGAATGTACTGTTTACTAATGCTTTCTCTGTCAAAGATTTCCAAAGAAGTTCTCAACAAGCAAATTCACTTTTCTGCTTTTCTTTCTCTGGAGAGCTCTAGTAATAAACCTTGCCCATTCTCATGCACATGAAACATCTTTTTCAGACAATATTTCTGTGAAGTTTATAATAAATGCATAAAGACATGATAAAACAAATGCACAAAATGTGGTTGACCTGTTTCCTTCTTTCAAAGAAAATAAAAACATATATCTCTGTTTCTTGCTTTCATAGTACCCATTACCTATATGCTTCCAGAACCAGCTTGTGACAGGTGTGATCTGGGTATTTAAGATCCTGTACAGATCCCTACGTTTTTTTAATGTTGTTCTCAGCACCAAAAGTCCTAACTCTGCATGAGGGAGTGTTAGATAAACAACTGTACTTTTCCTGAAAAGTATGTGGACATTTAGCAGTTGACATTAATGGGATTTCAATAGCTAAATAGCACTGCACTGGCTCAAATACATATTCCTCACACATTCCACAGTGATGACAGTATTTCTTATGGGTAGAAATAGAAATTAGATATTGATCTCAAAAGAAAGTGGATGGCAAATACCACTTCCTGACTAATTAATAGTTCTTGGTTCAATAAAATATTTTTCACCTTTTAAGAATTTAAGACAATTTGTATGACTGAGTTTTCAGATGCAGTAGGAATGCACTTGGCACAAGAAGACTCAAAAACAAAACACTGTCACAGAACAACATCTCTTCGTATGGCAAGATTTTGTGACACATTTCCAGAAAACACAGAGTAATATTTATACAACCTAATATTATCCACCTCAAAGCTGAGTTTCAGAATAAAAGCACACAAAAAACCCCAAACAAGCAAACATACAAACAACAACCAAACAGAAACTAACAAAAAATCAAACAGAAAATCCCACTTCTGATTGTTTGAGCAAAACATCTAGAGTGTCTATCTATTCACCACTAATTTTATAAATTATTATGTATGGGCACCTTCAATTAGACAAAAATTAAGCTATGCCTATTTGTATTAATATTTTTGCTTAATAAAACAATAGAAAATTATAGTTTTCAAAATTAACTCCTTTCCAGTCTTTATTTTAAACCCTAGAAAAAGCAGAAGAAGCCATTTAAAAAGCTCTGAAATCATGATGTCTTTTGGTACCACAGTGCCAGTGAGAATTCTTACTCTGAAAATATTTGCCTGATTTGCAGAGCATCATTTTGCTTCCACAAAAGGAAGAACATTGTTTAGTCCACTGAAAGACAAAGGCAGTCTTGGTGTCATTGAAAATCAAGTTTTTGAGCAGTTTATATTGAGAAGAGACTAACATGCATAAAAGACTCCCACACACTGTTGAAACTGTTAAAACAGTGTCCTTGGCCTGCCTCTGACTTACAGGAGGCACAAATGTGGCTTGGGGATTAGGCAGAGAGGCATAGCATGTGCAAATCTGAAGTTGTCAATTAGCATCATTGAATCAGTAGGAGAAACTCCAAGGGCATATTTGTGTGCAAAAGAAAGGATTAAAATAGAGAGTCCCTACTGACTATCTTGAAAGATATACAGTATGTTTGTGACTCATGGCAATTGAACAGCCACCTCTTAACACTTTGATCAAATTATCCAGGCTTTACTTGTGTTTAAGTGATTGGGAATTACTGCCCTGAATTATTAAACTGGGTAATAATTATTAATAAACTCATATTTGTAATAACATTTTCTTTTTTTTTTTTTTTTGATGGAGTTGATTTCATATTACTAACCACAGGGAGAAGGGGAAGCTTCCACAATCTTCCTGCTGTCTATCAGTCACTGCTGGCCTTTTTAAGCTATGTTTTGAGACTCCATGTTCCACAGAGCTCCTACATGCATGCAGAGCTACTATCAAGGGAAAATAATTTAAACAAATACTTCTCAAGTCACATGTAGTCTATAGCACAAACCAGTGAATTTTTCCCTGGCAATGTCAAGTGAAAGGCTTTTCCAAAGGAAAATAAGAAACATTTCCATTTAGTGTCCCATTTTTTGGATCAGAGACTAGCCCAGGTCCATTTCTGCCTTTTGGAGAATCCTTAATCTTGGAATAGTAAGATCAACAAATTTATCTTCAGAAAATAAACTAAAAATTTGTTTTCTGTGATAAGATTTTTTTTGTTTGTTTGTTAAGAAGTAACATTTCTCTTAATTTGAGTTAAAGGTGCATATGATAGTCCTTTAAAATCCTTGTAAATAATGGAGTACTGTTTTTTGACTTGATTTTCTCTCTTTGTTTATGGTTTATTGAATTATTTTGGTGCAGGAGAGACAGTTATGCATAAAGAACTATTCTATGATGAATTATATACCTTAAAGTATATTTCATGAATAGCAGCAATACAATACAGTGATTTATAGTTCTTCTCAGGGAAATAAAGGTGCAAAGATTAATGAAGGGGAGTTGAGTACAATAAAATTTAAAACATATTTGAATAGTTCCTCCTCTAAATTCAACATCAGAAAGTTCTGTGAAGCTTTTCCCAAGAACAAAAGCCAGTGTCAGCTAACCTGTAGGGATATATTGTTTTAAAGTTGTCTTGTATTTGTTTTAAGGTTGCATTTTACTCTTTCTAAGAGTAGCAGTATTAACTGCAGTATTAAAAAGTAGAAAGCAAGAAAAAAAAAGACACACACACACACACACACACACACACACACACAAAATAAAAATCAAGGAACCACAAAGAGTTGTGCATTCTTCCTGCCTCACATATGATCTCAAAAATTCCTGTTAGCCCTTGGATTTTGTGCAGTGAGTTGGGCAGCGAAGGACCCTCAACCATACCAGGAACTCTCGCAGAGACAAGGTGGAGTAGCACTGGCCAAAGTAGCACTGGGGACTTCTGTTTCCTGGCCAAAGTGGGGAGCAAAAGAGGGCATATTCCATCTTTGCCTGACAGCCTTGGAACATTTATATCTTGAGTGTAATTATATTTTACACGCAAATTTGAGAATTCCAGGATAGAAATTTGCTGATGTCTAAAGTCAAGTGTCTCTCAATTGTATAAACATCAGGTCTAAGTGAGGCCTTCTCAAACTTTTGAAGTACAGAGGACCATCACCAAAAGCTGACAAGAGGTCATGGGCCAGCACCCCCTCACTCTTTAAGGCTCAACCCTCAGGTATTTAGAAATGGCAATTTATTAGATATGAATATTTCATTGAACTAGAGAGGAATTTTAACAGGCATGTAACTTTGTGAACTGTGTGAAAGTGTATGTGAATTGATTTAGATAACTTATAGCAAGTATAGAATGAATGTTGCCATCTTGAGTCTATAATTAAGATACTGTAGTGGTTATAGCAAATCCTATTGATTGACTTTGTAAATGTTGAATTAGTCAATGATTAAGTGCTGCTAAAGTCCTGTGATCCATGTTAAGACTGATCCACATTAATAAATCCAATGAACAAACCGCAGACTGCAGCTAGGTCAGAAATTGTAAAAATCCCATCTGTGTTGAACTGTGCTGATGTGCGAACATCATATTAAGATAACTTTTTGGGGATATCTCAGGCAGTGACTCTTAGGGTGACCTTAATTTGATCTCTCTCTGTGTGCTTCATCCTATCCACAAAGGGAACCTTGCCATTCAGCTGTTTAGTAGTGTTTTCCAAATCTATATTAAACCTGCTTTTGCTAAAACTCTTGATTCTGATTCTTTAAGTGACTTCAACATTCATTAATGACAGATGGTAGAAACATAGTTTTTAAATAATACTTTCTTTTACTAGCTTTAATACTGTTCATTTTAAAAGGCATTATGAATGACACACAGCTTCTTTGATGAACAAACGTGTGGATATGTTTAGTACACCCAGAGTCCGTTTAATCTAAATCAGAGAGTTCATGATAAAGGCATAAAACAAAGAAATATATGGCCTTCAGTAAACAACCCTTTAAAGCATCTGTCAAGATGACAAGCACACTGAACTAGACAGATGAGCAAACAAAAGAACAAACAAAACTTTGGGTGACTAAAATGTCCTGAAAGTAGCTAAGAGAGCAGAAGAGAAAAGAAGTATAACATGAATATATTCATCAAATGTTCAGAATAGAAAGAAGGGGAAGTTTCAGCTGTAATCATAGTTTAGAAGACACAGTAATTTTGTTTTCGAAAATACCATCATATTTACACAACTCTGCAATTCATTTATCTTTTGAGAAGCTCACCTTCACAGGCATCTCACCTGTGAGTCTTATGTCCACGTTGTAGTGTAAGGGTACACAAACTAAATTTAAAGAAGCTAATTAAAACCAGTAATTGTCTAATCCAAGTGTAGCTACTTCTCTGTGTATATACACATAAGTCTGCCAGAAACTTTCTTTGAGACAGTAAGAGTCAAAAAATATTTCCTTAAAAAGGAAGTATCTTCAATCTCTTATGAAAAACCTTGTTTTGTGAAGCCAACATGTTGAGGAATAACTTAATCTGTAGTACATATTTTGTCTTCTGCTTTCACATTCTTTAGCATTTTAGCAAAACCATCTATAAAAATTCTACTATTTGTTTTCTTTTTTGTACAGTGACTAACAGATTAGGCAAGGTGTATAGGTTTCATTCACATTTTCTTTCATATATTGAAGTAGCACACTGAGCTCCACAACATATTGCCAAAGAAAATATAGAAATAATGAGAGATGAGAAAAAGAAGGTGCAAAAAATAGTACACCAACAGACCAACAAAAATAGTCAAAAATACGAAAGTCACATATCAAAGACATTAGAAATGTTTTCATGTTTAAAATGAAAGCTCATTTTTCTTGATGTCCTTTTTTTAAATCAAAAAACATAAAACTATTCTGATACAAATGAACCCTCAAAGATCACATAATTTGTGTATTTACATTTTTCACAAGATCATATTGCCCAAGGCCTTTTCTAACCTGACTTTGGACACTGCAAATTATCAGACACTGCAATTATCCACAGCTTCTTTGAACAACCTGTTCCAGTGTCTCACCATTCCCTTCCTAAAGGGGATTAGTTTACAACCTGTCCCTCTTGTGTTGTTACCACAGACCATGTCAAAAAACTGTATCTCTTTCTGTTATAATCCCCACTTAAGTACTACAGTAGTGAGGCTATATAAAGAAGGCTGTAGTAAGGTCGTCACACAACTTTCTCTTTTGCAGGCTGAACAATACGAACTCCTTCAACCTGTCTCCATAGGAAGGGTGCTCCAGCCCTCTGATCATTTTAATTGCTCTTTTCCAGACCCTCTCCCCCTGTGTTGGAAACCCCAGAGCTAAACACAGTACTCTGAGGGGGTTTCATGAGGGCAAAGTACATGGGCAAAACCACTCACTTGACCTTGGCTACGACGCCTCCTGGGCTGCAAGTGCACATTATGACAGATTTTCAACTTCCAGATTGGCAGTGCCTGAAGGTCTGCTCCTATTCTGTACATCCCCCAGGCTGTATCAATACTGAGGATTACCTTGACCCAGGTGCAGGACCTTGCTCTTGGTGTTGTTGAACTTTGTGATGTTAATGCTGATCTAGAGGCAGAAAGAAAGTTAAAATGCTTTCTCTGAGAATTAGTAGTCTCTGAGCAAGCACACTGTCCATGGACAGTAAATACTGACTCAGTGGCAAAGAGATCTGCACATGTATTATCAGAGGGCAAAAACTTTCAAAAATTAAATGATTAATTAAAAATTACTAGGTGAATTATGTTCCCTGAAATAATGAAATAATACATCAGCAATGAGCAGAAATATGAGTATTTGTGTATATCCCTATGCATCTATCTGTATCAGTACAAAAGTACACATATCAACACATAATTCACATGTAAGGATATGTTTTGTAGTTACATTTCCATAGGTTTATGTAGTCATAAGTGTCCTTACACTGAGTGAGATATCTTATCTTTATCCACTAGTACTATAGACTAGTAACTTATAGATCCACATGTAGAAATCTCATTTGTATGTGAGTCCTGGAACTTTGCAGCAACAGACAGTAGTAATCCTGCCTTTTGCTTAATGTAAATAATCTCTTCCTAAAGCAGTATTCTTCCTCATTTGACTCTAAGGCTGAGAAAAACCTATCTTATGTTCCCTACCTTTATCACAGCAATCCATCCTTGTCCAAAGCCTGCAGAAGACCTGTAGATGTGTTCTAATTTTATCTGGGCTCTTAGGCTCTGTGTCAGGCAACTTCCAGAATGCCAAAGAATGATCAACTTGTCTTTAAATCACTCCTGGTAGGTCTATACCCCAAACAGATTTTCCTCACTCATCAGAAGCACCTATATGCAATGGATTTTACTTGGAACTTTACCACCAACTACATCTATTGCAATCACATGGGTTTGCTGGTCTGCAAATCTTTTTGTGAGATTTAGCAAAATCCCAGTGGAGCAGACAGTTCCTGGACTGATGTGATGATATATGGACTGGCTTATCAGTCTGAATCTTAGCTGAGTGCCTGTTTGCTTGCACTCTACATCTTAAAAATTTTATAGCAGAGAGTAGTACATATCTTTTGACATGTTTAAAAAGGGACACACTTTCTGTAAGAAGGAGTAACTAATTACAACAAAATACATCCTGGACTCTGTCTAGGGGAGCTATATGTGAATATGACTTCATCTTTAGGTAGTTATCTCTGGCCTTTCCCAGGAGAGGAGCATTCTCAGCTTAAGAAGACAGTGGAAAAGTGAAAATGGAGGACAGAAGCAGAGGTACTCATCCTGGAAGCAGTCTCAGAAAGGTCTGAGAAAGTCAGGTAAATCATGAACGTAAGGCAGAACAAAAAACTCTGCTGCATTTGGTGTATATGTGATTAGTGAAGTGGGCAAATTCTAGGGCATGAAAGTGTAGGGGAAAAAAAAAAAAAAAGCATGGAGAACTGAAGAAGCTCTCCAGGAAGGACTGTCATGTAGATTCTTCTTTTTAAATATTACAAGTTTTTTGAAGCAGCATTTTGAACATGTTTTGAAGGAAGCAGGTAGGCTTCTGTATCTCTGCATAGTAGGAGAGTGAATCCCTGAAGAACAACAGTGAAGACAGAGTAGACAGAGATATTTTATTACCCAAGAAAGAATTTAAAAGAGCATTTTAGCATCAGATAACTGCACTGGACATTCATGCAACTGCATGGTATTTTGGAATAGAGTGATGTTTTGTGGGGAGAAAATAAGACAAAATACCAAAAGAAGGAAGAGGAGAAGGCAAAATAGGAGCTCAAGCTTCTCCTTGAAACTTACAGGTTCTCCATGTTACAGACAAATGCCATTAGAGGTGCACAAGGAAATCAGAGTATTAGATACTGAAAGACTAAAAATCAGGTCTCTTGTAACAGGTAGGAAATGATGATGGACAGAAGAGAGGTCACCACTTAGAGTTAAAAAAGACTGCTTTGTTACTCTGTATTTTGTAATTTTGCAGAGCTTTTTAGAATTTCAGGTTTGTTTCAGGGATTTTTGATACTGTATGGGAAAAGTTTGCACTTTAAATTGATACAACAAACTAATTCTGGCTCATTCACACTTCAGAAATCCTCAGGAATTAACTAAACAAGAAGCAAAGACATTTACTGGCCATAAAGTCTACTCATTATTCTTCAGTTTCTCTCTGCTTACTCTCCTTTCTTCCTTTTTTTAATCAGGAATGCTCTTGCATATCTCAAATATTTTTCATAAAATTTCTTCCTTTTCCATTAAGATAAATTTCCAGTGGATTGAATTCAAGAAGATTCAGAATATTTGGGTGGGGTCAAGAAAGTAGCATTACTTTCTATATCTGCCTCAAAGTTTTTCTGGAAAAATTTCCAGATCAGAGATTGGGTGCAGTTGAAATGCATGAGGCAGAAGTTTCTCTGAATTCCACAGAAAGAGAAAATTATGCAAATATTGAATTAAAGTCTTTAGAATAATTAAGATATATTAAACCACATGGACATGAAGTAGAAATATAAGTACGAGATTTATTTATAATTTTAAGTAAGCTAGTAAATAAGTAAGAATCTACCCTAAGTACCTTAGAAAAATGCAAGCTTTTAAAATCTTAGGACTAAGGCCTAGTTCTGTGGCCTGTCTTCAAGACATGGCAGAAACATAGTAAGAACAATATTTGCATTTTTCGGAAATATAAGACAGAGTAATTTACAGAATGAGATAGAGTTATTTATGTAGAATATTGTTTGCATTTTTAACATAGAACAGATGAATCATATTCATTAATAGATTAAAAAATATGCAAAAATATATGTAAGAACTGACATTTCTTTGTACTTTAGAATTAAGTTTTGATAGCTGTAGAGTGTATAGTTAGAATTGTGGGTTTAGTTGATAGGTCAATTTATGAATAAAACCCCCTGTACTGGGGTGAGAAGGCATGGACGGACAGACGGACAGAGGACGGACAGACGGGTGGATGGATGGATGGAGGAAGAGGAGCAGGCTGGAGCCGAGGAGGAGGATGAAAATGAAGAAGAACTCACGTAACAGAAAAAGAAGAAACAAGAGCAGAGTTGCTGACAGACTTTGGCCAGGTGAGATCCCTTGCCAGTAGCTGCAGTCAGGACCTCTACCCAATGGGGTTCTGTGCCAGAAGGCTCTTGGCATGGATTTTAAAAACTTAGAACTCTGACTTCAGATTAATACCTCATTATAATAAACAATCTTATGGCAATTAACAACTTCCTCTCCCTCTTTGAAGATCAAAACCCATTTAAGCCTTGACAGGGTACAGCTGAGAAAGAGAGAAAACAATAGACAAATCACATGAAATAGAGAAGTAACTGTGCTGATTATTTTAAGTATGTTGATTTGTTTAAAACTTTTATTTCTGCCTGAAAACTTGTTACATTTCCAATTTGACTTCATTATAGGTTGCTTTTGAATATAATATGCTTAAAAATGTGACAATTTGAAGGCCCCACTGATATGAAATGTCATCTTTTTATCAACTCAGTAAGACTTTAACAGCAGGCAAAATACACCAAATTGGGAAGTTTTAGTAGAAGATGAAGAAAATTCATCAGTATTCAGGTAGTAAATTCTACAGTTGTTTTTGGTGCATTTTTGAGTGAAATTAGAAGATAATGCTTGAGTGATTAGTTATGTTACAAGGGTTAAATTTAGATATCACTTTTCTTCCCCAAATTCATCTTGAAATTACAGATACAAAAATGAAACGGCCGTAAATGAATTTTGCCATTGCCATCCAATTGTCTGCATTTACACATAGAAGCATATGGTTCATGTATATTAGTCATGCACAAACTGATGTGGATGCAAAAATTTGTATGTGCTTATTCTAATGGGAGATAGGAAATCTTAAAGCTTGGAAACAACTTTATAAAGGACAGATAGTTGCATTATAAGATGCCTTTTACTTCACATAGATTAATAATTTGAAATTCAAGCATAAGACATGTAAATCTTATTTATTTAATTTAAGCTTAGATTTACAGGGTCAGATGCTTAGCATCATGCATTCAAAATCAAAATGCAATTTTCAGAAGTCAGAAAGAGCCAGAAATATTAAAATTTTTCTAAAATCATGCTCTTCTGCAACTACATCTAGTTTTATATATTTACATTAAAAGAAAAATGAATTAAATTAATAAAGAGCATTTACTATTTTTTTTTTAAAGCCACAGTATATTATTTTATGAGTGCTTTGCACTACTTGAAAGCTTGTTGCACCAGCTGCACCAAGATTATTACCATCCTGTGAATGAAGAAAATCACCTAATTTTGGGAGAAAAAGAAGTAACATTAAAGAGTTAAGTAACATGAAAGATATCACCACTGGAACATGTTTTCAGATTTGTAACTCAGTATAAAAGTTTCTTGCAACCTATACTAGGTTGATGTGTAGGTCACGTGTAAAATTACTGTCTTTCCCAATGATGGGTTAAGCTTTGTTCTGCTCTGGTTATGAAAATGATGTCACCACTTTCACATTTAATTGGACATGTGTCCAAGATAAATACTGTGCTCAGCACTGTTGAATTTCCTTTTCTGAAAACATGTATAACTTCTGTGCATATCTTTGGCTCGAGTATATGTGTTTTATTAATGTTATTCCGTGTCCACATATTGGAAACCAATAGGTTAAAATGATCCCTAGAAGGCCTTTAAAACAGAGTTGTCTGATTTCTACGTGGAAATATTAACAAAGAGCCACTGTATATCAATTAAAAAAAAAAAAAAAAATCAAAGACAAAAAAACTGCT
>VWZN01005434.1:30855-42744 GCA_013396955.1 Regulus satrapa | reverse complement strand
TTAGGCTGTAAAAGACCCTTAAGAACATGATTCTCTCCTGGCAGGATTTCACAAGGAAGGATAATTCGTGACTTGTATTTAAGCCCAGTAGTTCTCTGGTAATAAGCACAGATTCCTCAGTGCTTCTCTGCTTCTAGATTCAAGTCTTGAAATCTCTGAGGTTTCCAAGATGTAATGTACCATGTCTAGAGGGTCAAGTAGTGAGGTACTAATATGTTACAATACTGAAAAACAGGCTGTAGCACAAAACAAATTAAGCAGCTTCAATTTCAAGGAGATATTGATTTTTCCCTGAACAGTTGATTTGCCTCTATATTTTGTTGTATGGTTTCCCTTAGCTAGTACATGTGAGTTATAGTCACCAGTGGGTACAAGTTCAGAGTAGATTGTATTTTATCCAAATTGTTGATACATCTTTCTACAAATAATTTTCAAAAGAGGTGCTGGACATCCCAGTATTCCACAATGAGTATATCTGATAGAAATGTAGGATTTGCAGACATCTTAACATATACATTTAAAACAAATATTGCAATATTTTCCTTAAAAATCAAATAAACAAAACAAATAAACAAAAAAACACTTTAAAAAAAATTTTTCATATTTGAATCTCTATCAGTCAGGAGGTTAATAAATATAAACTTTAAATCCATCAGAATTTAAGCAAACTTTTGAGTAATATTTCAGGCTTAGTCTAGTCTGTGTCCTTCCATTAGGGTTATTTTAGCCAGTTGGAAATATTTTACAGGATGAAGAAGCTGTCCATCAAGAAGAGCTGTTTTATCTAAAACTTCCTTTTTTGAGAGAATATATCAAATTTTGACAACATGATTTACAGGAGAAAGATTACATGATATATAGCTCATAGATTATAAGAACAAAAATCAAAATATTTTACTCCACTGTTATTACAAGTTTTCACTGAATTTATTTTCAAATTCTGATTATTTATACAACACTGTAACAAAATAAAGGCATTTGAGATTTCAAAACAAGTTGAAAATAATATCTTGAAATAGCTAAAGTTTTTTTCTATGCTGCTAATGTAAGCAAAAGGCAAAACACAAAATAATTTTCTGAGATGAAATTAAATGAAAAACTTCTTTCAGAGCATAAATGTTTTCCTCTGTGTCTCCTCTTTCCTTGATTTGAGATAACTTTGAGTTGCTCAGCTTTGAACCTTCTTTTCATTTGAAGGCCCAAATCAAATGACCTTGCAATCATAGATTCAAAGAATGGTTTGTATTGGAGTGGACATGAAAGATCATTTAGTTCCAAGCCCCTGCCATGGGCAGGGACATCTTCCACTAGACAAGGTTTCTTAGATCCACATCCAACCCGGCCTTGAACACATCCAGAGATATGGACTCCAGAGTTTCTCTGGGAATCCTATTCCTGTGCCTCACCACCCTCACAGTAGGGAATTTCTTCATGATATACAAGCCAAACCTATCTTCTCTCAATTTAAAGCCACGCCCTCCTGTCCTGTCACAAAAATCTCTTGCAAAAAGTCCCTTTCCAGCTTTCCTTTAGACCCCTATGGGTACTGGAAAGTTGATACAATGTCTCCCCAGAGTCTTCCCTCTTTCAGGCTGAACAAACTCAGCCTGTCTTCACAGGAGAAGTGTGCCAGCCCTCTGATATCTTCATGTCCCTCCTCTGAACACTCCTACAGGCACATGGTCTTCTTATGTTAGAATCCCCAGAGCTGGATGAATTATATCACATAAGGTCTCAGGAGAGGAGAACAGAGGGGCAGAACCCTTCCTGGACAGGTTGGCCATGTTTCTTTAAATTAGCAGCCCAGGACACAGTTGGCTTTCTGGACTGCAAGTGCACAATATTGGGTCAAGTAGATTTTTTCTTCCACCAACAGCCACAGGTCCCTCTCTTCCTATCTGCTCTCAATCCATTCTTCTCCCAGCCTGTATTTTTGCTTTGGGTTGCCCCAACCAGGTGCAGGACCTTACACGTGGCCCTGTTGAATTTCATCAGGTTTGCATAGTCCCATTTCTCAAACCTGGAAGATAACAGTGTATGATAAATTTTGATTCCATCTTCTATATCTTAAACATAACTTACTCTTCTTTTTGCCTTCTGCATTTTGTTTATTCACCACATTCTCCATCATTTTCATGAGCATGTTTCTTTCTCACTATTTGGTAATCTTCCTCCAGCCCTCTTGTTGTAGAAATTGTTAAATTAGACAGGTTAACCTAACCCTGATTATCCCACTTCAACTGTGATTTGTTAGTATTTAGTCTTCATTACTGTATGGCCTCACAGGTCTTTGATATGAGCCATATTACTGGTTTTATTACAGGAAACATCAAAATAAGGTAGTTTTCTGAAAGACAGCAGTGTGGATCTAAGCTATGTGAGAGTTTATTAAAGCCCATGTAATTAGGCTGAAAGTAAATGGTTGTTTTAAAAATATTTATGTCTCATAGATGCTGGATGATGGAACCTAAAGGACTTCCATTTCAGGAATGCAGTCAACAGAACTCTATTTACTTGAAATCATCACAATAAAACAAAAACAAACAAACAAACAAAAAAAAAAAGCCAAAAAACAAAAGAAAAAACCCCACAAATCATTCTAAGGGGGGAAAAAAGTATATAAAGTAATGATTATTTTAATTTCCGTATTTTTTCACTTTTGTAAAGTGAATAAGTTCAGTGGAGAAATATACAGCTCATACATAAAATATACGTGAACATGTTAGCTATTCAAGACTCCAAGAATAATTCCTTCTTTTGTAGAGCTGGGAATATGCATGATAGAAAAAAAAAAAAAAATACTAACTTGCTTATCAATATTTAACTAATTTGATGACAAAATTGTATGAATCACAGAAGGCTAACAAAGGCAAGGCCAGTAACAGGTTATGGTATCCTTTGTTCCTTCATGTTTAAGAGCCAAAACTGATAGTACATTTGGGGATTAATTTCTAATAATGTCTCTTCCAGTGAAGTAACTGTGCTCTCCAGGCTCTCTCAGAACACTTAGTGTGAAGCACGGATATGACAGGGCTGAGCTGCCTTTTGTAATTTATTCATGAAAGTAAAGATACATTAGGTGGAGATATGCAGAACATGCAGAGATAGATAACGATCTGTCAGTATGCACTGTGCTCTACAAGGATTTGGCCAGAGGTAAGAAGGAATATGGATCTACTGTCAGTCCCTCTGCAGAATGCTGAGAGCTGCATACTCCTTGAGAACTCCCTGCTGAAGGTACAGTCTGAAGGAGAATGTCTCAGGCAACCCTTGGATTTAATAAATCAAAATATTGTCATGAGACTTAGAGAACATAATACAAGATTTTTTTATTTTTTTTTTCCACACAGCAAGAAGCAACCTGATTACCAAATAAAGTAAGAAGGATGTAGTCAGCTTCAAGTCATCCCTGCTTCAAGTAGGCTTCCCAACTGTGCCTGTGGTTTGTGCAGTCATTCCCCTCTGTTGGTCCCTTATCTGTGCATCATGTGAGTTTGTATTTAAAATTTGAATTTGACTGGCATTTTTTTCCTTCCTTTACTGTGTTTTCTGAAAGAATATTTTCATACCTCTTCTTTGCAATAAATGGATTATAGAAATAAATGTTATATACATATAGCCATGAGTGCTTCTTTTATCTTGATAGAATTTTAATATACCCTGTTTTAGCGGTAGTTGAAATAAAAAGTATCCTTTATTTTGTATATTTCAATAAGTCTTCATTAAGCCTAAACAAAAAATCCTTATTTACAATAGATTACTGAAGTTATCCTAAATATTTACAATGGTTGAAAATATAATTAAACTGAAACACCAATATGCATATTATTGAATGCTTGGTAGTTTGCAAAATATGCTAACAGTTTCTATAAATATGCAGACTTAGGACTGCTTTGTAGCAGACCGTTGCTACTTTTCTCACAATATCACAGATTCACAGTTCCACATCTTTATATAAAAGGTATGAAATAAAGTCAAGATATTATCAGTCACAGTGCTATTTTTACTTGTATTGGCCTTACAGATTCACAGCGAACATAATATACCCAATGATAGCTGTGGAATACACAAATTAATTATTAGACCTCTACCCTGGACTTCTCTGATGTCTTTAATTAAGTAAGATTTAAATATTTTGGAAATTTCAGCCTCATATTTTGGTGGCTGTACAATGAATTTGATCAAGACAATTTCATTTTGGTTCTGTGCAAGAAATGGTATATATAACATAATAAATACTGAGGCATTTTTGCACAGTGCATTTGTTATAATTTCAAAGACCAAAATATATCTTTAATTCAGTTACGATTAGTAGGTGGTATCTCAAGGCTTTCAGCTGCAAGAAAAGTTGCAGATTATGAGGATAAGTAGTTTTAAGAAATAGAAGTAATTTGGACAGGAAAGATTTGTTGTATCTGTGGAGACTAAACTAAGAGGATGTCTGTGGGGCTTTTATACTCACTAATATGACCCTCCAAAGTTCTGGAGGGTACAGTGGGCTTGAAATGTTTGGATAGAAACCAGGTTCAGTCTGGAAGAAATATAGCTTCATTCACACAATCCTGCATCAAAATAATAAATCTTTTCTCTCCAGACTGCAGTGGTTGTGCAGCTATACTGGCTCTCATCTTTGGAAGCCTTGGAAACTACATTGTGTTCCCTTGTATGGTCTAAATTCATCCTCAGCATCTGATTGTGGGGCAATTGTAGAGACCTTCCCTTTCAGCACACTTCAAAGACAGAAGCTAGTCTGTCTACACTGCTTATTGTGTCAGGGACATTTACTGGGAAGGATAAAATTAGATAAACTATTTGCATTTCATTGTGTTTGTTTTCAGAAACCTGCATTTTAATGAACTGAACTTTTGTGGCACACCACAAGACATCATCTATAAACTGTAATTCTGCGCTAATGAAGCACTGGCATTTTTCACTTGAAGTTAATTTCTTCAGGGATTTTTGTGTGATTTGGCTTTTATTGAATTGAGATGTTTTTCTTGTCGGAGATGTTAGCTGTTTACATAGTTAATGTTATCAGCCGGGTTGAAGTTGAGATACGTATATAACTATATTCTGCATGCAAAATGATACAATATTTTCCCCTAACCTGAACACATAGGTATAAAAGGCTATGTTACACTCATGGTAGAAATGAACCAGCAGTGCATTCCTGCTGCCGAGGCAAATGATTACATCAGACTCAATACTGCCAGCAGGTTGAGGGAAGGATCACCCCCCTTCTACTCAGCACTGGCAAGGCGACACTAAAAGTACTTTATCCAGATCTGAGATCTTTGGCACAAGAGACACAAGGCTATATTGGAGACAGCCCAGAAAAAGGCCACAAGAAAGGCCTAGGCAATCACTAACTGTATGAAGTTTAACAAAGTGCTGGGTCCTATACTGGATTTCAGACTGGGGAATGAGAGGCAGGAAAGCAGAGTCATGAAAAGGGCCCTGGGGGTCCTGGTCAGTGGCAAGTTGAACATGAGTCAGCCATGCCCTGGCAGCCAGGAGGGCCAGCCCTGTCCCAGAGGGCACCAGGCACAGCATCACCAGCTAGGCAAGGGACGGTGCTGCTCCGCTCTGCACTGGGGTGGCCTCACCCTGCGGATTGGATGCAGTGTTAGGTACCACAGTGCGAGACATGAAGCTGTTAGAGAGTGTCCAAAGGGGGACAACAAAGATGGTCTTGAGGGTATTTGATTGAGACCACCTCGTCTGTTCAACCTGGAGAAGACATGCCTGAGGGAAGATTTCATTGTGGCATAAAGATTCCTTGTGAGGAGAAGAGGAGGGGCAGTCACTGATCTCTTCTCTGGGGTGACCAGTGACAGGACCTGAGGGAATGGCCTGAAGTTGTGTATAGGGAAATCTAAGTTTGATATTATAAAAAGTTTCTACACTCAGAGGGTTGCTGGGCACTGGAACAGACTCCTCAGAGAAGTGGTCACAGCATCAAGCCTGACAGTTTCAGAAGTTTAGTTTCACACAATGCTCTCAGGTATGTGGTGTGAATCCTGGTGTGGTCCTGTGAATGGCCAGGAGTTGGACTTATATGATCCTTGTGACTCCCTTCCAACTCAGGGTATGCTATGATTCTATGATCCTATGATTAAGGATCTGGAGCATCTCTGCTGAGGAAAGGCTGTAAGAGTGGGACCTGTTGAGCCTGTAGGAGAGAAGGCTGAGGGGGAAATCTTATTAATGTGTGCAAATGCCTGAGGGATTATGCAAAGACGACAGAGCTTTTCAGCAGTGCCCAGTGACAGGACAAGAGCCAACAGACACAAACTGCAACACAGGATGTTACCTCTGAACATGAAGAAACACTTCTTCACTGTCAGGGTGACTGAACACTGGCAATAACTTGCCCAGGAAGATTATAGTCTCCCTCTTTGTCAATATCCAAAAGTTGTCTGGGCTTGGTCCTGGTTATGTATGGCTCTATGTAGCTGTACTTGAGCAGAAAACCCTTAAAGGTTTTGTCCTATCTCAACCATCCTATGATTATATAAAATCACTCCTCCTATTTCTATTACTTACTGATAGTATGCAAAGAGGAAATGGTGACGATCATATTTGCTGTGATCCATTATTTCTCCAAGAGTTTATTTCCACATAGCATGTTTAGATGGAATCGTTCTTGTACCAGGTGGTGCTTCTGGGCATGCACAACTTATGCAGGCAGCCAATTGATGGAACGCTTTTTGTCTGCTTTGCCTGGGGGTGCTCCAGAGCTGCTCAAATGAGTGACTTTTGAATGAGAGATAGAATACCTAGCAAGCACTCCTGGCTTTGTACCACAAGACATTCAAAGAGAAAAATTCACATTAAAAAAAAACCCCTACACTACACTAATTTGTTAATGTGGAGCACAGGAAGAGCCTAATCTGTATCCCAAAGCAATGACAAGAGTTACAATAAATTATGAATATTAGTTAAGACAGATCTGTTTCTTTCTCTTTCCATTTGCCTCTTCCTAAAAAAAGCAAACCATATTTGTCAATATTTCCAGTTTATTCTAATTTTATTGATTCTGATCACCCAGAAAGTCAACATGTTTAAAGTCATATTCCAGTAAGACGAGTGCTCTTTGCTGTATGACATCCTTTCTGCCCTACATTTTTGTTAGAAACAGGAGTATGTTACAAGTTAGCATATGTTTTAGACACTACAGTATACCTCAACACTTTCTTTTCTGAGCTTAACCTGGCTGGAATTTCTGCCTTTGCTGTAGCTGAACCGTTCCAGTGAGGCCTAAGTTTTATTCCCTGTGTTCTCATCCACCCACAACCAGTTCCTCTACTCTTTGAATGAATCGAGTCTCAGCTTCATATTTGAATACTAACACCTTTCAGATTTCAAATTACTTTGGACCTAGTTGCTGCCTTTTCAGAGATAGAGAGTTTCTCAGGACCACTCCAAATGGTAGCCTTCTACAACCCTTGTTGACTTCAAGAGTTTGGGAATAGAAAAAAAGGCCCATGTCCCAGGGGTCCCTAGAACCCACGAAGATATCCAGCTTGTGTGACACGAAGGAAAAGTGGTTCAGCTGCAGCCAGGAAGACAATTTTCTCTCACAAACCTGGTGACGCTTACTTATGCATTCTGAATCTTTTCTTCAGTGACATGTTAAAAAATTTTCCAATGGAAAAATTACTAACCAGAACACACTGAGATAGCTGTGTTGTGACAAGCATTTGTGGTCCAGTCAGTGACATGGCCAAAATGTACAGCATCAGTCACTGCTGACCTTCAGAAGCACTGTGTATCCAGAGTCCTGTGTCAAATGATCTGGTTAGGATACTTTGTTTTATTTTACTTATGAAATACATGAAATTTCAACGAAATCCAAACTAAAAATTCTCTATTGCTGCAGTAGAGAACTCAGTAAGATTTTCATCTCAATAAAACAATTCCAGAGAGATGAAGACACTGAAATCACAGATCTGAAAAATGTGACATAATCTGTAAAAGTTTGCGCATTCCCTGTATATTTGAGCACATACATCAACTTATCACACAGATATACAGGACTTACAAGGTATATAGAGAGGAAAGATTGAATCTCTAGCATTGAAAAAATACAGAAAAACCCTCCAAACTTTCAGAGAGGGCATATGTACCTTCAGTCTCCCTTGTCCTGCTGCATTCTTCACCCACATCTGAAGGAAGAAGCCTGTTCTGGAATGAAATTGAATTGCAGGAAAAATGCATTCCTCGAATTCTTGAAGAGGGAGGGGTTTTATTTACACTGTACACAGAAAAAGTTACTTCATACCTCCTTAAGGTACCTAATATTTTCAAATGCTAGGAGTTTTGTAGTTCAAATATATTCCTGCCAATCAGTCCCTCCTTGCACAGTGTAATCCATCTGACTTTTAAGACTACACGTGCATGCAGCAAGAGGTGTGCCTTGCTTGTTTAAGGCTATAATTTAAAATTCCACTTTATCAGATAAATAGTGCAATGCAAAAGCCACTGGGGATCTGATCTCAAACAGTGTCAGACTAAGGTTCGAGGCAGAAATTACCAACCTCTAAAAAAGCTGCTTATTTTTCTCTTTCCAAATTCCTGTATTTCAGGAACCTTATACCTAGACTTAGTATATTGAATCTGTGCACTCTTAGCTTCCAAAAACCAAATTAACGTATGGGTTTTTGAGCATAAGTCAACCTTTACAATGAAAGTACTTAGCCCTCACTGTGGGAGACTGATATGACAGAGACATAGAGACAGAGGTGGAGCTAAGAAAACTGGCCCGTACATCACAGGTGTGGGGGGCTCTGCTCCTGCTCACCACGGGTGTCCAGGAGCATTTTCTTCATGAAACCCCCTCAAGGACAGCAAGGCAGCTTCTTGTCAAACCCAGCTCTGTTGCCAGCCTGGGCCCTTTTCAGAGGTTTAGAATCTGGTCAGAAAGTTTAATTTTTTTTTTTTTTTTTAAATGGAGTAGAAAAACCTACATTATTTACTTACATAAAAGGTACACAATTAAAATTTATGGGAAAATAGAGAATGATTTATTGGGAAAATTTCCAGGGAAGCTGTACCTAAAGATTGATCAAGCTGAAGGCCATTTACTTTGTCTCTAGTCAGTGCTGTACTCTCCAATATCAGAAGTATTTCAAAGGTTGTAGATGTACTTGCTCAGACTGGGAACTTACTCTACAAACACCATGTAAGTATAGGCAGGAACCGGTCATTGGATAGAATTAATATACTTTGGAAAACTTTTTATTTTAATTTATTTTCAGGTTGCAAAGCATCAGAAAATTCTAATAGAGCAATAGGTTTAAGGGACACAGCAGGCTTTTAACTAAAATATTGCTGGCTTGGGACACACCATATCTGAGAACCCACTGGTATTATTGTATCATCTACTGACTTTGCTGCTACTTCAGAAAACTATGCATGACAGCTGGCTAAATTGGTTTTGAAATACCATCTTGGAGACAGTTTTCCTCTCTTAAGACCCCAAGTGGCAAAAGCAATTTAAGGGAATATAACACAATCAAATAGACGTAATATAAAGGCAAATAGGCAGGAGAACTGATGGCTTTCTCTCCAAAACAGCAGGAGATAGTAAAAGATTGCAGGAAAGGAGGAAAAAGAAGTGAAGCACAGGTGTAATAAAAAGTCCTGGGTCCAGTAACATGACTTTTAATTGCAAATTGTAGAGTAGTGGGACAAAATCAAGGACCAATTTTTCAGAAACCAAGAGATGGTTTTACTTTCATAAATATTTTGGAATTTTGCAATATTCTTTTAAATAATAAAACAACAACAACAAAAAATGAAGTTATATTTTTGAAGTTTATAACTTGTTTAGCACCACAGTTTCTGCTGAAAATTACTCTGATATATGCTACCAAACTGGTAAAAAAAAAGTTAGAAATTCAAGAGTTTTTAATACTTAAACATATGGGACATTTCTTGCATACTGTTAATTTCTCCTCATATCCTACTTTCCTTTCACTCTTTTATTTTTTTTTCTTCTATCATTCTTCTTTTGAAAGTTTTCACCATTTTTCCTTCATAGAATTTATTTGAATATATTTAGCAAAAGAAGTAAGAATATTTCTTTTAGGATTTTTTTTTTTTAAATGTCTGCTATTCTTTCAGAAATTCAAAAATTTTGTTCTACAATGCAGATTTGGACATTCTGTGTGTCAGTTTCCTATGAAAGCATTGGCTGCTATGACTAGTAGGCAGTGAGGGGAGGCTACATCCTTTGGAAAGAATACACGTTTTATATGTAATATGTGGCATATAATTAAAAAAAAAAAAGGCAAAAAAAAAAGCACTACCCTAAAATGAGTAATAAATTTAACAGCGAGAACGGCGCAATATTCTATCCAGTCCTTATATGTGAAACATCATCATAAAGTTGTAAAACTCAGTAATAAAAACCAGTACTTTCTAAATAAACTTCAGGTTTCATCCACACTCATTCTAGCTATTGCATTAATTAACTAGAGTCCTGCACTGGTTTTGTTTTCTCTGAAAACAGTGGAAATTTTTTTTTTTTTTAATGGGTACCAGAAAACCTCTCAAAATTCTTCCAGTACTTAACTGAAAACTTTAACTGGGTAAGCATCTGTTAGAGATAACAAAAATTAAATCAGAAGAAAATTTATATATTACCTTAAATGAATGAAAAAAAAAATCTTTAGTATTGTGGGCAACAGCTGTTTTTATTAATTTATCTCAGGGCAAAATAGAAAAATATACTTGCATTAGCAAGAGTTCTGTATCATACAGATGTTCCTTTCCATTTGGAGAGGAAGTGATTATTTGGGAGTTAACTTATTCCACTTTCACCCAGACTTCTATAGCATAAGAGATATCAGCTCATAAGCAATGAGCATATTACCTAATTACATTCCGGATTTCTTTTTCTGAGTGTTCAAAGCCCATTCTGGGGTTTTTGGGATGATGCAACCACAGAGCAATAGTATTCTCTGCTTGCAGTGACAAAACTGCAAAGGGTTTTAGGGTAGAATGTTTAAAAATAGTAACACGAAACTCAGCCATTTTTTATTACTGCCCTGCAATGTCCATTCTAAATGACAAGAAGCCTGTAGTTATTGTCAATTTTGCTAAAAGAAATAAAGAGAGAAAAGAAAGCAGGCTGTGAAGTTAAGAATGCCAGAGACAAATGACTCAGCTCTAGAGAACAATGTGACAAAAACAAGGTCTGTGAAAAAATTACTTTGCCAGACACTGCCAAATCACAGCTCCTGCCCAGAGAAGCTTGAAAGTTACATTGCTAACTAGGCAAGAAATTGTACTGACCTTTTCACTGTAGTACAAGCATACTGTTGTAACATGATTGCTATTGAAATTGATTTTAGTAGCAGCACAGAAGACGCATTTTTGTTGTTCATTGTGTATTTGTTTTTTAACAGTTTAAACTCATCTTGGTGCTGAGTAACAATACACCTTTCTGCAGACTGAATAAACTGTATTGATTAATCATGACCTTAAACCCATGTACAAAAATACAAAAAAACAAATCCCTCATGATAATATTACATAAGGTACTTAGCCTAAAATTTGTTATATGATTCTTTTAATATGACCATGGAACAATTATTTTAAAAACAAATAAACAAAAAGAATTATGCTCTTAAAGCCTTTTCAAACAGCTCTAAGTATAATGTTAACTGCAAATTAGGCAGAGGTAACTTCTCATACAAGTAACTATTGAAAAAAGGCAATCTTCCTGTCCTGATGATAGTTTAGATTACATTAAATGGAATTGCTATATGCAGTTCTCCTATAATAAGCAATGCGGTAGTCTGGTAACATATTACTATACTTTTTTTTTTTTTTTTTTTTTTTTTTTTTTTTTTTTTTTTTTAAATAAAAAAAATATTGAAA